>RDPX01000151.1:1796183-1815296 GCA_003991215.1 Morbakka virulenta
AGATAGAAATGTCTCTGCCAAAGTATTTGAGAAACTTGCAAAATACAAGGATTTGGAAATAGAAATTGAAAAGATGTGGCACCTTAAAACAAAAACTATTCCTGTTGTGGTAGGTGCTTTGGGTTTGATAAAGAAAGGAACTACTGACTATCTTGACAAAATTCTCGGAAACCCTTCTCTTCAAGAAGTGCAAAAAATTGTATTGAACAGTACAGCTCATCTTTTAAGAAGAGCGCTTTCTATCTAAAATTCCCATCTGTATCAGGTTTTTTTTCTTTTTCTTTTGGATTTTGTAACCTTTTATACTTTTGTGTCTTATGTATGTCTAATTGATGTTCGTGATTTGTCAACCTTAATGTTTTATCTTGTATTTTAATGTCCATTCAATGTCCGTAGATTGTCCTGTTTTATTTATTGTAGAATTGATGTTCGTAAATTGCCTTGAGTTTTGTATTTAAATTTTTAATACCTTTTTATACTATTTTTTACCCTTACAAACAATTTTTTTTTCTCCCACAAATAAAACCTCCAATTTCACTTACCCTAGGTCACTGGTAGTGACCCGGTGTTTGATCTTAACAAAGCAAATCAAATTTTTGTAATAATAATAATAATAATAATAATAATAGCATCATATCTAGGTGTCGTGAGCGTGGATCTCTTGTTCTGAAGGGCTGAGTACCGAGTTCTTATTTTGTAACTTAGTCCTAAGGTCTTGGGTGAAGGCTCGCTACGGAGACCGTTTTAAGCAGAATGGGTCACCTAAACTGGGAAACCTAAACAGGCCCCAACTGCAAGGTCATGTGCTGTTTTTATTACATCAATATCGCACACACTTGGGTGTGATGCATACACCCAGCTTGCCCTTATCAGGCTGGTAGTCGGATGGGTTTGCTGGGGTTTCTACCTCTGAGTCCCCCAGGGGCTTGTATTGCTCCACCACTCAATAATAATAATAATAATAATAATAATAATAATAATAATGAGTTAAATGGAATGCTAGAAAGAGTAATGGTGACATACCGAATGCAGAGGAAAGTAAAACTTTCTGGAGTGAAATTTGGAGCATAGGAAAAGAGCATAGGGAAAGAGCATAACAAAGATGCTGATTGGTTGAATGGTCTGAAGGAGGAAATGGTGAATGTTAAACAGAGGAATAGTATAATTGGTAAAGATAAGTTTATGAAGCAATGCAGGAAAATGCCAAATTGGAGGGCACCCAGTCATGATGAATGCAAGGGTTCTGGATAAAGAAACTCAATAGAGTACAGGAAAGGATAGCTAGTCAGTTAAACAATATTCTTGATGGGACAAAAGAAATACCAGCTTGGATGACCAATGGAAGAACAGTGTTGTGTCAGAAGGAACCAGAAAAAGGAAATGCTGTCGAGAATTTCAGACCAATAACCTGTCTTTCACTAATGTGGAAGCTGCTAACTTGTGTTATTTTGGAAGAGATATATTGTTTTATGGAAAGCAAGAATTTGCTTCTGGAAGAGCAAAAAGGTTATAAGAGAAAGAGCAGAGGGACAACAGATCAGCTAATTATCAATAAAGCAATACTAGAGGACTGTAAGAAGAGTAAGACGAATCTAGTTATGGTGTGGATTGATTACAGTAAAGTAGACTTTATTAAACATAAGATCAACAAAACAACAGAAAATCTGATGTGCAGAATGTGTGGTGAAAAGGGTGTAACTGTATAGCATATAATTTGTGAATGCAAAAAGCTTGCTCAACACAATTACAAGAGGAGACATGATAACATTGCTAAACTAATCCATTGGAAATTATGTAAGAAATGTGGTCTTGAAAGGAAGGAGAATTAGTATGAGCACTACTCAGAAGGAGTAGTTGAAAATGATGACATGAAATTGATTTGGGATATTAACATACAGTGTGATAATGTTATTGAGGCCAGAAGACCTGATCTAATTTTGGTTAATAAGAAAAGCAAATCTTGTATCAGTATTGATGTTGCTGTACCAGGAGGTTGTAGGGTACATGATAAGGAACAGGAAAAGACTGAAAAATATCAAAGCCTAAAAATTGAATTAAAAAGGCTTTGGTCAGTTAAGAATGCTCGTGTTGTACCAATTGTTGTTGGAGCTTTAGGGTGTGTTAGCAAAAAGTTCAAGAGATGACTGACATGATAAATATTGAGTTAGACATTGGTATAATACGAAAGACAGCCTTATTAGGAACAGCTAGGATTCTTAGAAGAGTTTTAGAAATGTAAGGAGAAGGAAACCTCTTGGCCTTTGGCTGCTTGTTGTGGCCAGCCCAAGAGGAATAAAGCGGCATTAAGAACAGCCTGTGCAAATACTATAAACTAAGGTAATAATAATAATAATAATAAAGTTCATGTCCAGCATGACAGCCCGCACAGGGAGATGGTATTCACCTGCCGGACGAGAAAACTTAACCCCGGCTACCGACCAGTAGCTTTAGAGGTTAAGCACCTTCCTCAATATGTTGGTAGTTCCAATGATGGTAGATGTTTGGAGTCCACCCAAGACATCAGGGATGCCCAACTCTTTCAAACTGCGCTCCAAGCGCTTCGTCACCACTCCTAAGCTTCCCACGACGATTGGGACAACGCTGGTACATACACTATGTAACTTTCGGATTTGTTGGGCCAAGGGAGAATATTTAGTGATCTTTTCTTCTTCTTTAGCTGTCACATTTCGATCGGAAGGCACAGCAAAATCTACAACCAGCCATCTCTTCTTAGTGCGGTCAACAACAACAACATCCGGACGATTAGATTCCACCTGTTGCATTGTCTCCACTGATCTATCCCACCAAACTTCAAACCTACCATCTTCACTCTTTCTAACTTTGTCAGGCACCTCTTCAAACCATTTCCCCGCACATTTCAACCCATACTTCTTGCACAGCTCCCAATATATTCTCAATCCCATCCTATCATGTCGCCTCTTGTACTCCTTCTGAGCCAGTACCTTACACCCACACGCAACATGCCAAACTGACTCAGATTCAATTCCGCAGATGCGACACATAGGACTAACACCACCATCCCACTTCGACTGCGCCAACCTTGTCCTCAATGCTTGCTCTTGAGCAGCAAACACAAATGCCTCTGTGCTTTTTGCAAGGAAACCACCTTTAACCCACTGTACTGATCTCTCTGTTGCATTTTCATCCATCTCCCGAAAGAACCTACCATGCAGAGCCTTCTCCATCAATCTCTCCTTTCTCTCCTCAACCACTCTCGTCTTGTAATGCTTCTTTGTCTCCCTTCCATGCATAATCATTCCAGCCACCTGTTCCAAAATCGTCTCCTCAGTAGCATGTACATACTCTTCTAACCCTAACTCTTCCTGCCTCACACAATCTTCAACGCTGATCAGGCCACGACCCCCATCCTTTCTTCCGATGTACAGACGATCTACACTACTATTCCTATGGAAAGCACCATTCATCGTTAAAATCTTCCTTGTCTTGGTATCAAGTTTACGTAGCTCAGCATCAGACCAATCCAGTATTCCAGAGCTGTATCGGACAACACTAACTGCCCACGCATTGATGCCGCGAACCAAGTTCCCAGCATACAACCTCGACTTTGCCAGCAATTTCACACGTCGTAGGTACTCATTCCCAATTTTCTCCTTCATCTTCTTCTGCATTACCTTCGCCCCTTCTAGCACTCCCAGGTACTTGTACCCATCTTCATCAACCTCCTTCATCAACTCCCCACTCGGTAGCTCGATTCCCTCACATTCAGCCCTTTCACCTCGTCTAATTTCCAAAACAGCACACTTATCTAACCCAAACTCCATCCCAATGTCCCTAGAGTAAACCCTCACCACCTCGACCAATGCCTCCAACTCACGTTTACTCCGTCCAAATAGCTTCAAGTCGTCCATAAACAATAAATGATTGACCAACACCCTACCGTGACCGAAGAAATATCCAAGCTTCTCTCTGTTGAGTAAAATACTCAGCGGGATCATTGCAATAACAAAGATCAAAGGGGAAAGGGAGTCACCTTGGAATATTCCCCGATTGATGTTAACTTCACCAAGCACCTCATTATTAGCCGTCAGTACTGTCTTCCATTCAGCCATACTTCCTTTCAGCAAACTCCGCACATTCTCTGCAACTCCAACCATGTCCAGCATCTCCAAAATCCAACTGTGAGGGACCATATCATATGCCTTCTTGTAATCAATCCAGCACATGCTAAGGTTTCTCTTCATAGCCCTGACCTCGTGCAAAATTGCCTTATCGATCATCAATTGATCTTTCGTGCCACGTGACTTCTTCCTGCATCCCTTCTGTTCCTCAGGAAGAAGATTATTATTTACAAGATGACCGTAGATCTTTTCAGCAAAGATTCCAGAGAGCAGCTTCCACATCAATGGTAGACAAGCTATCGGCCTATAGTTACTAGCTGCTGTCCCCTTTCCAGAATCTTTCTGAATTAAAACTGTCCTCCCCTTGACCATCCAGTCGGGTACCACGCCTGACGTCAAACACTCCTGCAGAGTTGTTGCAATTGACAAGTGTAGCGAGGTGAACTTTTTGAACCAGTAACCTCTGACCCAGTCAGGTCCAGGGGCTTTCCAGTTTGCCATCTTTCTTATCCCTGCCTTAACATCTTGCAGAGCCACCATAATGTCCTCTTGTTTCTCTACGTCTGCAAACTTTTCCCTTACATCACCCAACCAACTTGCTTCCTTGTCGTGTTCCTTTTCCTCGGACCAGATAATACTCCAGAACTCTCTTGCCTCATCTGCATTAGGAGCAGAGGATTCCATCTTATGTCCATTGCCATTAAGCTCCTTGTAGAGTTGACATTGATTGTTCTTGAAAAGGTTGTTCTGTCTCCTGGCAAGGCTTTTCCCAACAAACTGTCTAATCTTAGCACTAGCGGAAGAAATTTTGTTCTTCAACATTGTGCTGACTGTCATCGTTCCCTTCACTACAAGCTCATATTTCCTATTCAATCTATCACGAACAACCTGACGAACCTTATTCCCTTGCTTTATCTCCTCAATTCGTCCAAGATCTTTCCTCCACTCGCCAATGCTCTTTTCCAACCTCCTCTGCCACCATGGCTTCTTCTTTCTAACTGTTTTGTTTTTTCCCATCACACCTAACCGGGATGCAACCACATATGATCCAGCATACAGTAACCGATTAATCTCAGTCACAGTCATACTGTCTCTTACCAGATTGTGCATCAATCCATCAACAAGCTTCACCTCCTCCCCTATTTTTCTACCATCCTGAGCCTTCAAACTTGGTACTTCAACAACATCCTCGCTATGGTACACCTCTCTTAGCAATGCCAGGGCTCCACTTTCATCGTTACTCAACGCTCTCATATCGTCACCCCTTCTCCATACATCTACTCTCTCTATAACTACTCTTAAATCCCTTTCCTCAGCATCATTAGCTACCACGACATTCTCTATCTCCATTTCACCTAAACCACTCTCCGGCCTGATACAAAAGTCAACTTCTCCTTCGCTGGACTCTTCCTCAACTAAAGCTTCCTCTCTGACCATTCTTTCAATCTCGCCGCGTTCTACGACTGACAACAACCCATTGGCTTCAATTTGCTTTAGCTGCGAAAGAAGACTAGCAACACTCCTCACACTGACATCTCTCCCATCCCACATCTCCTTAACTTTCCCAATGTAGCCATCTGCCCTTCGACCACCACTCCTCACGAAACATTCCCAAAGTACTTTCCTTTCAAAATGGCTCCATTTGCTTTTGAACAAACCAGTCCGTCCCATCTTGCCTCTTTTCTCTCCTTTCCACCCCTTCCTACCCATTGGTTCCTCCGTGCGACTGCCATCCTTGGAACTTTCAACATTTTCACTTGCCTCCGGCCTAGAAACTTCCCCAGTTCTAATAAGAACTCTTTCCTGCGGGTCGTCAGAGACCCTCCGACTTCCAGGTTTCCCTTCAGTCGGTTTTTTCTTCAGAAAACTCATTGAAACAACACGAGAATTCGCAAACAACAACTCAGAAATACTTCCGGAATAATAATAATAATAATAATAATAATAATAATATATGTTGGAGTAATTTTGTGTGCATGGTCCTGGCATCTATTCCAACACCTTAAGAAAAACCTGCACTCTATGGCCTAAATTGAAGCCACTGGGTCCTCCTAAACCAAATTGGCTCTGGCTATGGCTGATATGCCAGTTACATGCATAAAGTTGGTCTGAGTGGTAACCAACACTGTGTATGCAGTGACGTGCAAACACCTTGACATATACTGAATTGCAGTACGATAGGCATCAGCGGTGATATCAGCACTGTCGATGACAAATTTTTGAAATTGGCTGAATCATAACAAGCTATTAGATATTTAATATTTCATACTTTTTACATAGTTTCTTATTAGTTCATGCAAATATATATACAAATATAGTTGAACTAAGTTTTTTCAGACACCATTTAATGGGATCATTGTGGAATCAATACAAAGTCATTTCATCACCATGCATATGTATTGGTATCTGCAAAAGATATCTGGATATTTAATATTTGTTAGAGTAAAAATAGGATGGAGCAAAAATAGGTAAATGTGCACGTGTTGAGTTAGTTCAGAGTTGATGAATACATATTCATAAGTTCCATTATTTGTATAAATACTTTTTTCAGAGAATTAACAATTGAATTGGTTTGGAATTATCACTTTGTGGTCGATCGGACTTTATCTGTGTTATTTTAGCTGCAGAACTGTGAGTTTTATTTCGTTTGAAAGCTGACTCGAGACATGCTCAACCCGGAAACACAACTACAATATTTTCTTGTTTTTTTCTTAGGATCATTTACAAATACCTTGCTCTTTTTGAAAAGCTTCTTTTACAAAGTGGATTTTTGGAACTCATAAGTTATCTTCCTAGTTGTTATTTAGCAATAGTGCTGCTGTAAAGATGAGAGACTACAGATTAATTAGCATGCTAATATAAGAGGGAATTATGAACAAACCAACATTTTACACCCACCCACAAATTACACCATAAATTTGTGTAATGTTGTAGATTGGTAATAATTCTCATCATATTATTATATCTTTCCCTGGAAAAACAACTGTGCATCACATTTCCAGTAATAATGATGTAAGAAAAGCGCACATCATGTTTGGTCACTGTTTTCTTACTTACTTACTGCACGGTTTAACGTGTCTTTTTCCCAGCAGCTGGGGTTGGATGCACTTCTTTGCCATGTTTTCCACGAATTGCTGCTCTCCATGCCGGACGATCCACAGTCAATTCTTCATTTATATTTAAAAGCTTCAAATCAGCTTTCACGTTTTCCAACCATCGTTTCTTTGGGCGACCAATGCACTTGCCGTCCACTTTAAAAGACAGGATACGTTTCTGCCAACTATCGTCACTCAACCGACTGATGTGGCTGAACCATCTAAGCCTCCCGCGTCTTATAACTTCTTCCAGAGATGTAATGCCGAGGAGAAACCTAAGGTGTACCATTGGACATCTGTCTAAGAGTTTAGATGAACAAATCCACCTGACCATATAGTTATCATTTCTAACCAGTCTGTTTAGATCTACAAAAGTCATAGGCCAGGTGTCACTCGCATGGAGTAGAACTCCTCTAACACCAGTAACAAACACATGCCCACGTGCCTTCAAGGAAATCCCTCTGTTTGTGAGGATTGGCAGAAGCTCTCGAAATTTAGACCAAGCATTGATAAATGATATGGTGTTTATTTACAAATATGCCAGATCATCAACTGGATATGATGAAAATCCATGGTTAAAAATTTATGTTCCGGAAAAGACTATGTCCCTTCAAGTATTATTACTTCATAACCACCCCCAGCAGAGTATTAAGATGCAAACATTTGTTGAAAAAACACAAGACACTTTAAGTCATTCTCTTAGTAATAGTAGTTTCATCATCCCTATACCAGTCAAATCATTTCAGTATGATGATCCAGATTATGACTAATTCTAATATTCCTGCAGTTGGTGATTTAGAAAACCACCTTTACTCAAACTGTCATAAAACCAATGCCCCTGAAGGACCTTACCACAAACATTAAATCAAAATAAAGTAAAGATGTTATGTACTCATTTGACATACCATCCTGTAGCTTTAGCTACTATTAGGAAGCTGCTAACTGACAAACAACCACATTTTCAGGACTAGATATATACACTCTAGAACTATATATAATAGGATATAGGGTGGACTACTGAGCTGTAGACATTGAATTAAAGGTACAGTTCATTTTGTTTAAAGTCTTTGAGTATTTCCTTCCTCATTGTTTGATATGTTTTACATTAATATAATATATAGGCAAAAGTAGTATATATATGTGTGTGTATATAAAAGATAGTAGCATTGGTTGTTAGAAAAAACACAAAAAAGCAGTAATTGATAGTATTCTTTAATGTACAAATATGTCCACTGTTTCTGTAGATGACTTTCAAGACTCACCCAATCAACCTCCTGCTAAGAAAACAAGGTCCTCAAAGCCTTCTCCAAAGAAGAGTTCAAAGAAAGACAAAACAAAAAAAGGTATTTCTGAGAAAAAGGTATCTTTACCTGAGAAGACAGAAGTGAAAAAAGAAGTCCAATCACCCAGACCCAGGTAAGTAAAATTTAAAAAAAACAACAACCCCAGAACACTATATATTTTTTTAAAACAACCCAAAAATTATATTACTCAATTAAAAAATTATTTGTTGTCTTTTGTGCCCATTTGATTTTTTTCATTGCTGTGATAGCTCAAGCTTGCAAAGTAAGTTTTTCAAATAATCTAAATGAATTCAACTGATGTGTATATCGCTTTTACGTTGTTTTTGCCTTGTGTTGTAGTGTTTGTTCCTGGTGAATTATTTCTGGATTCTTTAACGTATCAGACCCTCAGTATAGTAAAAAATACAGCAAAATTTAAGTAACAGTGGATTAGGATAAGGTTATCAAGCAGATTTGTTGTACTTTATGTGACTAATGCATTTACACCAAATGATAAGAAGCAGCATGTTGTTTAAATTATTTTGAAAGCAGGAAGCAGATATTGGGGGTAGCAGAATTGAAAATGCTTAGATAAGCAAAGAACTTAACAAAGCAATTGCCACTAACACGACAGATATTGACTCAGCAAGAGGCCCAACGTTACAAAAGTTCGGGAGGAAAACTGAAGTACAGGATCAGAAATTAATGTATCAGAGTATTGTGTACCAAGACATAAGAAAAGGATCAACGGATCAACTTGAACAATTGGAGAAGGGCAAGCCTCTGCAGCAAAACCACGTACGAAATAGACTAAGGGGAAAGATCTACATGACACTGGTACAGCCAGCATTTTTGTATGAAATGGAGACAGTACCTTTAACGAAAGGCCAAGAAAGTCATTTAAATGTGGCAAAAATGTGAAAAGAATATGACCAGAAAAAACAAATTAAGAAAAGAAAACAGAAGATATTTTAGCGTTGCAGAGGCTTCCAAGAAGCTGCAAGAGTATCGGCTGAGATGATTTGGTCATGTGGTAAGAAGAAGTGATCAGTATGTGGGAAAGAAATATATACTTGGACGACTTAGAAGAGGACGGCCAAAATGCCGATGGAGCGACAACATCAAACAAGATATGACATTAAAATGGGTTACCAGGGAGGACGCACAAGACCTTCTAGGGTTGAAAAGACGCATTCGCCATGACTTTTCCTGGAAAGGGAAAAGTAAGAAGAAGTGTTGAAAATGGTTGCTAGGAGTACGGCTAATGAATAACAGCAAGCAGTGACATCATACAGATACACCACTTAAACAATAATGGTTGCATCGCTATCTCATCGTTGGTGCAATGAGAGATTCCTCCAGTTATTTGCCACTGAAATTGCTTAGCTAGTGATATAGTACCTTAAATTATGTAATTACCAATTTAGGGTATGAATGAATGTAGAATGTTTGTAAGTAGAGCAGAATTTGTAAATAAAAAGACTTGTATTCCATGTAAAATACAGGTACGCCATCTGTGTAAGCGAATATTGAAATCACCGTGTGTTTACTGGACTTGTTTTTCTTTGTAATTGTTCGTATTACAGTGATAATTAGGGTTACCAACTTTCTATTTCGCCATTCCGGGACACCTAAATACCAAAAAACCCCCTAAAACAAAACAAACTTGACGTTGAGTGGAGGAAAATTGCTTAGGTATTCACAATCCGGTGGGAAGCCTGTGCTAACAAAACAGTGTATGCGTTAGTGTAGTTTCTATGCGCTAGAAAAACTCTTCAACAAAATATACAGCCCTTTATTCGTTTTCTCCAAAACGACTGAGATTGAGGCCGCAAAATGGTGATGATGACGTTTTCTGCAAAACACCAGAGGGAACGCAAGGAAATTGCAACCAAACTTTAACTTGAATTAAGAAAGGCTGGAAAGGTATTCACAATCCGCTAGGCATCCTCTAATTAGATGGAAGTTTATGCCTTATGGTGTTTATTTCCGACATTGTATAAACAATGTTAAAGGATTTGAAGATGTTGTGCCAAACCGTGGGAACAAAATATTCATCTGATAGATTATAATGTAGTTAAAGTAAAGAAATACTGGAGCTGGTACCACAAGCTTTTCATCTAGCTAAAGCCAATCCAACAAAAATATAGCTCTTGTCTGTGCCTTAAATATCTGCATCCCACTGACTTAATCTGCCTACTGCAAAATAGAAACACCAAAACAGTCATAAACCGAGATTTCAAAGCGAGCAGTGTTTATTCAGTATCGGGGTAAATGCTCGGAGGACTACGCATGAAACTTGTACAAGAGCAAAGCCCCCCTGGAATGTCATCTTCACCCTAAAAAAAATGAAAACTGTTCTTCCATCGCTGAAACCCCCAGTAGAGAAAGCCCTCAGGAGCGGAGTCGTATATTGCATCAAATGTGCAGTGTGTAATACTGCATATGTAGGCCAAATAGGTCGGTATCTAATGACTCGACTCAAAGAGCGCAACATACCATCATCGCCAGTGAGCAAACATGCAGAAATACGGCGCGTCCTGTAATCGCGATGCCATAGCCATTCTTGCCACAACAGCACAAGAAGAAGGTTACCGCCTCACCCTGGAGGCACTCTACATTGAGGGGTTGAATCCGCTGATGAACACAAAGCAGGAATACTGGAATAGAACTCTCACCTTCAAGTTCTTTTAGCGATGGTAGTGACGTCTACCTACAAAAAATATCTGGGACAATATTTGTATTGCTTACATATGGTGAAATCAAATGACTGTTAATTATAACATTATTTTCATTTCATTTTAGGTTTGAAAATGATAGTAAATATCGAAAAATTTTACCAGAATTATTGTGTGCTCAATTGATTTCAAAAACAGAAACACTCACATTTTTAGCCTTCAATAGAAAGTACTGTAGTAATGTAGCCTGATTCCCTCGTTGTTTATCCGCCCATTTCCTTTCGCTATAAACTTTCATAACGCAGACATCTCATAAGGGATCGTTCACGAATGACGTCAACCACTTAGAGGGGGAGGGGGTACCTAAATGTTGACAGAGATTGACAATATTTTGGGTAGGGGGTGATAAACAACCTTTTCACTATGTCAGTACCTTTCTTCAATTGCTGGCTGATATATTCGGTAATAGATTTTGGCCAGAGGTTCATAATTTCTACTGATGAGCAAGTGCTGATCCTGGCATTAAGAGCTTATGTGTCTGACACTTTGATGCAGGGAGCACTCTATACTCTTGCAATAAGTTCTTCATAAACAGAGAAGCTTTTCTCAGATGAACCTTGAGTGCACACTAGCATGAACAGCTCTTGTAGCGACAATGTTGAAAATTCTGAACTTTATGGACTCCGAGGATCCCATAGACGTAAGAGCCTTATTATGTCATGAGTCGTAAGCTTTTTCCGAGCTACGTTTCGAGAGATACTTTTCGCATCTTAAGACTGCAGATGGGAGAAGTATCTCTCGAAGCGTAGCTCGGAAAAAACTTACGACTCATGACATGATAAACCTCTTATATCAATGTTGTTGTTATTTCTTTTCATAAATGTAATTGGGCCTCCACTAAACTCACGGAATGTACAGTAATCGATTACCAGATGGCTTTTCAATCAATGATCAGCATTGACACCCGAGAGAAAGAAAAGAATTGTCGAGACACAGAAAGACCTAAAAATTCTATGATGCTCATGTTTACGTAACCGTAACAAAACTAAATATGTTCGGTTGTTTTTTTTATGACATACACATTGTTTTATAGTTTTATTATGATATTTGGCAATTTTCCATGGTCATGCAGACTTTTAAAATTGGTCTCTACACATTTTATTTCCCTTGAGTACTTATTACATTTGCATCAATAAAAATATGGGCGTGGTCATAAAGGCTGCACCTATACATATTACGTTACCCTTGAAGTCCGCCTGGTTAATTTTTTTAATGAATCACCAGTGAGTATAAGGTACTTAATCTTGGTAAGAATTGCCCCAAAGCTTGTCCAAATTACACAATGGGCTAATAATTTGGGGAGGGGGGGGAGGAATAAAACATACCAAAATTTGTGATTTTCATGTTATGATACAATTTCAGCCATTTCCTTAAAATGTAGAAGATGATCTGTTGCGTCTCTGTAGGCAGCAAAATGTACAGGAGGTGTACACTGATCTGTTTCAAACATAATGTTTTTTAATATTTCGAAGTCTGTTGCAACCATGACTGGACATATTCCAGCAAATTGCAACATTTTGTATTTTTGTTCCTTTGGATGTCTATTGCTGTTGGTGTTGAAAACAAATTATTATGCGAGTTGAGCTAACTTTGATATCATTCTAGACTAGAATACTAACGTTATATGACTTTTTAATTTTTTAGATTATCTATTGGCGACAAAGTATTTAACCGTGATTTACAAATCGCACTTGAGCTATCACAAGACAAATCTAATAGTACGAAGACTCCGGATCGTCATTTGGATGACAACGGGGTGACCGAAGGAGACTCCAAAAATGAAAGTAGGTATTATTATCACAAGATAAATAGTCTTAAAAGGTTTTAATTTATTACCTGCACAAAGCTTCAAAAGTAAGCTTTAAACGTAAGTCTGAAGGACAGGCTCAGTCCTAATGAACTCAGAAGGAGATTAAATCTGGACAGTATTGGCAGCTGTATGCAGGCTTCATTGGTTTGGTCATGTGGAGAGAATGAATAAGAATGCTTGGGCAAGTAGATGCAGAACAATCAAGGTGACAGGAACAACTGACAGAGGAAGACCGAAGAAAACATGGGAGGAAGTGATAAGGATGGATCTCAAACAAAAAGGTGTCAGCAGAGACCTGGTGAAGGATAGGATAACTTGGAAGTCAATTTCAAGAAAGCGTCCAACACATGCTAGCGTGTATAACGGATGTTAAACCGAATATGATGATGATGATGATGATGATGATGATGATGATGATGATTAGTTTTTAATTAACAAATAATAGGTCCGTTTGCTGTTGTTTTATGCTCTGTCAAAAAAAACCATATAAGTGGTAGGCATTAAGTGTAGGCGAGACGAAACGGTCATTCCACTTTGGTGTTGTGAGCGTCATACGACACTGGTTATCGTAGGCTTGACCATAACTATTCTATAACCATCACCTGCAGTGCACTACGGTTTGCTATAATGCATGTGACTATTTTATCCGCATACAAAATACCTGCTCATTTTCCATATAAGTACATCACATCCTCTTGTTCTTAACCTGGACTCTGATTTTGCATAAATTGACACTTAGACAGCAGTCATTATCTGCACTTTACCCGTATTAACCGCTTCTTCGAATTATCACGTAACGTTAATACCACATATCTTTGAGAGTCGTTACATTTTTTCATTAAAAGTTCCTACCTTGACCATTCTTTTTCCTCCATGCTTGTCATTGTACTCAATTTCTCATAATTTACTCGCCCAATACCTGAGCGAAACCCGGATGACAGAAGATTAGAGAGTGGATTTGTGAAGCAACCACTCTCTCCACAAGAATAAAGCTTTTGCTACAGAAATAAGAAAGAAACACGAGAAGACAAATTCCCGCAACAAATTGAGGATAGGTTTCTGGATATAAGAGCCTTCGAAACCTAGTAGACCTGATCAGCTATGCAGAACTGCTGCACTGATCAATGCTGTAATTGGTGGAGATAGCGCCGAGTTTTACTGATCACCAGCGTTTCCTAAACAGCACAGATGCCACAGCTTGCTCATACGTTTGGGTATATACGTGCCAGAAATAATTTCTGATAGCCACAACTTTTATAAGGTCAATCCAGACACATTTAAAGCTTGAGGTCGTGAGCGAATGTAAAAGAAACTGTTGTATCATAGGCTGTACTCTTCTAGGCTCGTGGCACATAACCATGCTCTTTACTTACCAAATGAGACTTTGGAGACATGATTTGTATAGCACTCACATAGGGGGTACTGGCTACCACCTCCGTAGGAAAACAAGGGGCGTCAAAAGAAGACTTTCTGTAAAAAGGCAAGTGCATGAAATGATTTGCTTACCGTGATATATGTACCCCTTTCTGGAAATAAACTGCAGGAAACCCGAAATTTACATTCTATTATTTTCAGTATATGATAAAACCACCGTTCCTTTCGACCTGTTAAACCCTGTTTGGTACCGACTTCAACAAATTCTGGCTCCTCTCAATGAGTTCATTGTGAATATATACCACAAATCGCCTGGGGTTGAGGTCGGATGGGGATTCCTGGACAATCATTACATAGAGCAGAGTCCTGTTGAGACATTCAAGTTCCATCGGGAAGAGCGTTCACAAATCTATCACGACTTTTTTGTCCAAAACCCGTGTATATTTCTCTGACATCATTCCTTTTTTCCCATCAGATTTGGTGTAATTAATTTGCACCATGATGTACCTACCCTAACAATCGGGAAAGTGAAACAGAACTAACACCAGTGAAGATGACATCGTCATTTATCAAATAACGAAGAAATTAAGCCAATGACGTTTAGTGATTTTGCCTACTGGTAAAGAAAAGGCAACATACGAAATTTCTAACCGGCTTCCTCTTAACCTTGTTATACGGAGTGAAGGAACATAACATTGCTGCCTAAGTGGTCTTTTGGAAATTAACAACAAAGTAATGGATGACAAAATAAATGCGGTATAAAAAGGAGTTGGGGACCACAAAGAGCATACCAGTTAATACTGAGGAGGTGAACAAAACAGTACAGTTGAAAACACTAAACTGAACCTATGTTGGTCGAAACGCTGTGTTTTATCATCTCTTTCAACAAAATGAAAACATAATTTGAGAACGTCTTCAATTCAGTTTTTCTTTTAATGGAAATAATAATCCTGCTATCATTGTGTTTCTGCGGTCTCTTTCAGCATGTACTATCACATCTTTTTTCATTGCATAATCTTCATTTGCCTCCGTCTTTCTCTCGCTTTCATGCCTTGAATCTTCTTATAAATTGGTCCAGCTCCTCCTTCTGTATAATGACCTATATATTTTTTTGCCTTTCTCTGTTTGTATACTTCTCTTTGGCTTTGTTATCTAGAGCATTTCTTATCTACAGCACTTCCTCTCCACATTCTCACTACCAAGATATTCTTAACATTGCTCTAAGAAACTGCATCAATTCGCTTTTTCATCGCAGGATTTACCATCCAGCATTCAGAACCATATGCAAAGATTCGAGCAATTTAACGTATTAGAATTCTTATTCCCACTTTTACATCGATTTTTGTGCTAATCAGGATGCTTTTCATTTTCATAAATACTGTTTTCCTCATACCCACCTGCCTTTGGATATCCCGGTTATAGCGCCCATCAGATTTTCGTTGTTTGGCTTTTGCTCCTATTTTCAGTTTATACAGTAGTTGCACTTCTTTTTAAATGCAAATGAAGCATAAGAATTAGATAGAGGCGGTTTGGGTTATTTACATTAAGTATGTAATAGACAGAGTCAGGTATGAAGCTATTTTGAAAAATGTGGTATTTAATGTGTTATCTTTTTTGACGTACTGACAATTTTTTTAAATACTTAAAATCCTTGTACATGGACTAAATATATCTATTGTCAGGGTGTCCTTCAATACTTCTTATTAAATCTCCGATATGTTTAACAAGCCTATAAAATATAAGAAGTAAATACAAGCCTATAAAATAGTATAAAATAGTAAAATAATAAAGTCGAACTAATGGAATATCAAATTTATGGGCCAGATTGGGGCGTAATGGACGTAACAAGGGATATACCTTCTAGAGAATGGGTCATTTAAATGATGATATAATTCTTAATCAAAATTTTAAAGCAAATTTACTATGTTATTAATAGATTTGTTTTTGTTTCCCAAGAAACTGTAGAAGGAGAAGATAAAAATGATGTTGATACTGTTGGTAAAAATTCAAATAAGCCGCTTTGTAATGATGAGAGCGGTGAAGATGATAGTGATTACCAAGTAGAGGAAGAAGAGGAAGACAGTGAAGATGTTATAGCATCAGAAGATAGTGAGGATGAATATGATGCACCAAAACGAAAGTCGAAGAAACTTCCTGCGAAGACAAATCGAAAGCAGTCCTCTGAAAGCAAGAAGACCACTACAAAAAGTATATTAAATTTATTGATATATTTGAATTTTTAAATTTGTAAATTTTCCTATAGTCGTTATTAATGACCTGGGTATGACGATAAACTGCGTCCGGCTGTGGAGTATCGACGGGAGAATGAGAGCACCCTTTGCCATAACTAGCTCCAGGTCACCCTTGGGCATGATGTAGCAACTGTCAGCCTGCTCCGAAACCTTAAAATACCTGGTTGAAGTCGGTGGAGTTCAGTCTGTCCGCGTTGACATACCGCGTGGACATGAAGTACCAAGTTCCATCTGGCGCGGAACATCCAGCCCCTTGGCAGAAAGATTTGCATCCCTCTTTTATGGATGAAAACCAGAAATTACCAAGGGTCGCGTCCCACAGGGACGAACCAGACTGGAATCGAAAAGTCTGCTTCTGGAATGAACTCCTCAACAAATGATCCACAAAGTAGTCAGAACCAGGTAATTCCTAATCCTGGACCTGTGGTGATACCCCGACTTCAGAAAGAAAAAAGAAACAAATGGTCTACTGAGGATTATAAGAATGTTTTGAGAGGCTTTTACACCGCTCAACTGAGACCACAACGAAATTTAACGGAATAAACCTATATATTATGGAGACAAATAGTTGGAGATGATTGTCGCGCTAATATTGATGCTGATAAGCTCGGGAATGTGAGAAGAGACATTTTTAATAAGAAATTAAATGATTCACAAATCGAACATGTTAGAGCAGAGATTAGGATAAATGGAGACCATGTGTATGATGTAAAACCGGAAATAAACGAAGATAATATTGATGAACTGCATTAGCCAGTGTTGTTACACACCATCTAGTGATAGATGGGTGAAAAACCCACATTCAGTGCCCAGCAACAAGCCAGGTAAGTTGAATGCAGCCACATGTACAGTAGCCACAAGAGTGAGATAAATAGAAAACCAAATCACAATGGCAACATCACTTCAACCTTGCAAGTGCCGCTCCACAATCAGTGAGGAAAGGCACATTGCAAGCACAAGTCATGACAACAACTCATGACTACAGCACTCCCCACTCCAAGTCTTATAGTTAACAATACATGGAAAGATATGCTAGTACAAGTACTGAGTCTGGTGTTGTAGCATTGAATTCAGACTGGATGTTTGTTATTGCCCTGTTTGGTGACAAAAACAACAATGAATAGGCACAAAAAGTCCGTGGAGAGGTTTTTCTTGCCATCTAGATTCGAGTCTGCCCAATCCAGTTTCCTTTGCATTTTGCTTGGTGATTTCAACTGCAACTGTTGGAGTTAGTGTGTGATCAACCTCAAGATCAACACCTAATTCTTGGGAAAACTTCTCTGACTCTTTAAGGATTGAATGCAATCTTTTTGAATTTTCATGTCTATTAACGTGTTGAAGCATCCAATCATTGGCTAAATCAAGATATTGTGGGAGACCAATAATGGATGTTTTATAGGAGAGCTGAAGCTGGATGATCCCCCTACCTCCTTTATTCCTAGGGAGGTACAAACGATCAACGTCTGATTTAGGGTGATGCATCAGATTACAAGTCAGTTGCTTCCCTATCTTTGTGTCTAGCTTTTTCAGATCACTCAGATTCCAATTTATAATACCAAAGCTATAAGTTACTACCAGTACTGCCAGAGAATTTATTGCTGATATCCTATTTTTGAGTTCAATTCAATTTTCAAGATAGACCTCAGTCTCCTAATGCATTCTTTCCTTGTCGTTTCCTTCATTTTCGAGTGCTGTATGCCGTCACCTTCACTTACACCTAGATATTAATAACTGCCTTCCTGTTCCAGATCTTGAATCACCGTCACTTCATCCAGTTGAATATTTTCAGTTCTTTCTAACTTCCCCCGCTTAAAACTTGCTTTGGCACACTTATCAAGACCAAACTCCATCCCTATATCGTCACTGAACACTTTGACAGTCTTTAAAGTCCTTCCAGATCACCATCATCCTTAGCGTACAGTTTCAAGTTATCCATATAAAACAGATGATTTATCTTCCTGTGCATGATCTTATATCCAAGTCCAGTGTCATTGAGGAGCTTCGAGAGTGGGATAAGGGCCATGCAGATTAAAAGAGATGAAAGAGAGTCGCCCTGAAAGATTCCACACTTGATCTGCATACAGTTAGAAAAAAGGGTGCCATTAGCATGTGTGAGAGTAAGATTGGTCTCCCATAAGGTCATACTAACTCGCAGGAAATTAATAAAGCTAGGAGAAACTTTGTACATTTCTAATGTCTTTAAAATCCAGGAATGCGGAACACTGTCAAAGTATAAGTATAAGTTCTATTAGTTAATATCGATGTAAGTAGTTTATAAGACGTAGAGAGACAGGTAGTCGGGCAGTAATTCTTAGGGTTCCTTGTTTCGTTACTTTTTGGTAACAGATAGGTAGTTCCAAGGCAAAACCGCTTTGGTATAGTTTCGGGTTCTGTTATAATCTTATTGAAAATAAGTGCAATTCTATCATGGGCAGAAGAGAGAGAGAGATAGATAGATAGA
>RDPX01000151.1:1823684-1850100 GCA_003991215.1 Morbakka virulenta
AGCAAGGTTTGGTATGATCATGTTCCGCCTTCTTCTTGCATGTCTAGTACAGGTGTTGAACTTATCTGGAATACACCCATTCTTACTACAACGAAAGTAAAACATTATATACCTGATATCGTAGTCAAAACAAGTAATAAATGGATTCTTATTGATATAGCTGTTCCAAAAGATCATCGAGTGAGAGAAAAACATGCCGAAAAAATTCAAAAATACATTGACCTGGCTGGTGTCATTCGTGTAGAGCAGAAAGTTGAGACTTCAATAGTCCCGATAATTGTCGGGGCTCTTGGAACGATTCCATTCGAACTTGAAAAGTATTTGAAAGAATTAGACCTTCCTGATATAAGCGGTAGTATACAAATATCAGCAATCACAAGTACTGCCAGAATTTTGAGAGATGTTTTGAACCTCTAAGATTAGGGAATAATCCGAGACTCAAATCGAACTTACACACCCAGTAAATTGCTTACCGACTGGAGATTTTTTTTGAAGAAGAAAAAAAATTATTATTATTATTAATTTTTATTATTAATAGTATCATCTTTTTTTAACTCTAAACAAAGCTGGGAGACTATTGCATACAGAAGTTTGCTTTTCTTATTTGATTTTGTAACTTTGAACATTTTTTTTCCGTTTGTTTCTTTCTTCTCTCCGACATTCACAAGGCTTATATATATAAACTTATAGATACGTTTCTTGATAACAGTCAGAAGGTCACCAGTGGAGCGAGATCGACCAAATCCTTAATTGATATCAAAAGGAAGACTTTGGTACTGCATGAAATTCACTAGTGCATTGTTGAAACGTCGTTGAAGACTTTACTGATGATCGAATGAAGACGTACAGGTCAATATTTGCGAGAATCAGATGAATCACTTCCATTCTTGACGACAGGGAGAACATTAGAAAAACTGTGAAAAAGTCGGAAGACAAGACTGTGACAGGCAATGATTGAAAAATTTGGACAGGAAGGTTTAAATCTCACAAACACACTCTTTCGAATCAAGACCAAGTGGTTTCGATTGATCAAGTCCGTGAATAATCTTTGCAACCAACCTTGAAGTTATAATGAAAAAAACCAGTCTTATCATTTTTGGAAGGGAACTCCGACAAAAAAACAGTGGCATTTAGAGAAGAATTGGTGGGAAACAGTCCAGAAACAAAAATTCCTTTCCTCTATAGGACAGAAAATCGAACACATCAAAGAGTGGAGGAATAACCAACTTGCCAGAATTCAAATGACTATTGTAAATCTTAACGAAATCTCGACTTTCAAGTCTTTGAGTAAAATATATCCTCGAAATCGCTCAGCACTACAAGATTTAACATAACAAATGACCCTTTTACAAGCCTTGTTAGCCCGTTTGAAAGAAACCCGAGATTCATCAGCTCTATTACGTCAAAACTGAATATAGCAATGGGTGTGATGCGAAATGGCATCACACTCATTGCGTGGCATCCCTACAGAATCTTCGCCAATTTTCTCTGCCTTCTGCCTCTCTGACTGCCCTAGCAATAATGATCCCAGCTATGTTCTTTATGCTGTCCTCAAATCTCATTTTGGGTCTAATACGTTTTCGTTTTCCAAACACCATTCCAGTGAGAAGATCATATCCAAGTCCCTTATTTCTAAGTACATGCCCAACAAAAAAGAGTTTCTGTTTATCAATTTAATGTAGTAGACAGGGTTTCCTTACGAAGAAGCCGGCGATAGCTCCATAATTCGAAAACTTGGATTTTCTTACTGTCACAGTCTTCCATTACCCAACATTCAGCTCCATACCTTGCAATTGGAAATACAAGGCACTTAAGAATTCGCATTTTTGTTTTAACGGAGATCGATTTGTATTTTTAAAAAAGGAGGAGACGAGATGTAAGATCCTGATTAAGGACCAAGAACTGGAGAAAGTTGAACAATTTGATTATTTGGGTAGTTTGGTTTCAGCGGACACTAGATCAGAGGTGGAAATTAAGAGAAGCAGTGGCATTGCAAAAGCAAACTTCACAAAGTTGGAGAAGGTTCTACGGTCAAATAGTGTGGCAATCGAAACTAGAATTAAACTAGAATTAAAAATGCTACGTGTGGTCAACTCTACTATATGGTTGCGAGAGTTGGACTATTACTAAAAGTCTGAAAGACAGGACTAGAGCAGTAGAAATGTGGTTTCTAAGGAGAATGTTGAGGGTATCATGGACAGACAGGATAACCGATGTGAATGTTCTGCGTAAGGCAGAGACTAATAGATGTTTATTACAGACGATCGTGAACAGGGAGATTCGGTTTGTAGGGTACGTAATGAGCAAGGAGAGGCTTGAAGAGGTTGTGCTGACTGGCTGTGTAGAAGGGAAAAGATCAAGGGGAAGACAAAGAACTACGCACTGGGCATGGTAAGAAAATGCAACTGATTGGAGACCCACTGTGTTCACTCAGGGTCTAAAGAACCGCATTGATTGATTGTTTGATTGATTGGTTGATTGTGCTTTTGAAACTGAACTAGTTTAGCGTTATGCATCAATCCCGGTACGCAAAGCTGCAACTGTCTTTGTATACAAGGCAGAAAATTGCAAGCGATTAAACTACTGTGTAGTGTCAGTTTGGGCATCAGCTGAATTGTGTTGAATTGGGTTTCTTGAGGCATTTGCGTAGGATTTATTATTTATTCCTTTTATGTTTGTTTACCCACTTAACATACAGAAATTACTTACTAACTTGATTACCATACGATTTGTTATCTACTATTCGCAGTTAAGGAGAGTGTAAAGCAAATATCTTGCCTCCGTGAAAGCATATTTCTCAATCTACTTGTGTTGAATAGTAGATTGGTGTTAATACTGATCCCCTGAATAAAACTACCAAAACTACGAACGGAAATACGAAAATTGTATTTTTATTTTTTGTAGATAAAAGTAGTACATCAATTTCAAAAGAACAGAAGGTTAAAACATCAATTAATAAAGCTGGGCTTCCAAGCAGAAAGGCAGGACTGGTCAATAATGGGTTGATTAAGTCATCACTATCAGCAACACCAAATATATTACCAAAAAATAAAACAACAATAGCACAAGGTAGGTAATCCAAAATTACATTTATTTGTTTTATTGTACTGTTGCATGGAGCATAATTTGCCCATTGAAACATTTCTAATGCACTTATGGCTAAGTACCAAGGAACGGAGCACAGTGAAGACAAGGCAGATATGACACCACTTAATAATACAACTCGACCTCTGCCACCATGTAGGCCCACGCTACCGACGTATAAAAGACCTGTATCTAGTCACTTTACCAGCCTGACAGTGAAAGACGTCTCTCATATCGTAGCTTAGTGAGAAGCTTGCTGTAGGTAACAATTCGATACACACATATTTTTTGCCCTCCTTCAATATTTTTTTGCCCCATTGAAAAGGAATAAATTAATGAGATTTTATACATTCAAAGGGCGTGTCTACTGTTTACCCTACTTTAGCTGCTACAGCTCCTTAATAAGCACACAATTAAGTACGCAAGTGTGTGCCCTTTTTCCTGGAAAAGTGCCAAGTATTCTCATGCTTTTGCCGCTTGTTACTGCGGATGATTAAAACCGAAACTGATCCAAAAACCTCGCGCTGAGACTGTACAGTGTAAAGGCGTGTCCCTTAGGCGACGGGTCGGGTTAATACCGCAAGGTGTCGTGGAGCAATGTAGTCTAAGGAAACCATACCCAGCCAGAAAACCATTGACCTCACAAGCATTGGAGTTGGGCATAAGGCTGACTACATCCTCCGGAAAGACTTAATTAGTTATAGAATTAACCGACACCATTACGAAATAGGGCAACGGTGGTACAGCAAGACTGACCTAAGGTTAACCTATACAATGTGTCGTTACCTCCATTGTGTGTTATTACCCATACTTTTTTCTACTCTATGTGTTGCTTTGAAATTTTATTTGTAGCTTCTGTGAATTGATTTGCTTCGTTTTCAGTAGCAAAGTAAATTGTTAAGAATTGCAGCATAGACACAACATTAGGCTTCTCAGCTCTTTGCAAAACTCTGAGCTCCCGGAAATCTTCTAGCCGGCCTTTACTCACATATACTGTGGGTACTGGATTCAAATATGGTACAAACATGAACTCTTTCCGCTAAAGAACACCACTGCCTAGATGGATGCTATACCCGTAACCTCAGAAGAGTATTAAATCTTTCATGGAAAAAACATCCAACTCTTGAAATGATATACAGTGACCTACCTAGGATATCAACCTAAGTTCAAAACAGACACGTTCAATTTGCTGGACAATGTGCACGTGCCCCAGATGAACGTGTGTCGTCGTTCCTCTTGTGGAGGCACCCATCATCATTTAAGCGGTCTCAGAAGCTCAACTTTCCAGACCTCATATGCAGGGACACCGCCATTGCCAAGGAAGACCTTCTAACAGCTATGACCGATAGGGTATACTGGAAAGGTGTAGTGAATTCTATTTCGACTGAGGCCGCAAGATGATGATGATGACAAATATTTTACGGAGACTAGCGATGCAAGAGCAGTATGAATGTACCTGGAGGTACTTAATGTTCTTTTATGAAAATATTTTACCGAGATTACATTGGCGATACAAGACCCTTCACTTTAGTAGATATTTGGTTTTTACAATGCTGCGTGTTAAAACACCATGACCACGTTGTGTTTATTGCGCTGGTCCCCCCCCCCCCCTCAGTTAATTGATTATGTATAAAATTTAAACTTAGTTATGCAAGCATTTTTCATTCTTCACTGTGTACTGTTACCCCAATTATCTACATCTTGTTTGTTGTGTAGTGCCGGATTTTCGTACCTGTATTTTGTAGCATATTTCCTTCTCGTTCTCGCTAATTTAGTGCTTTATAACTGAAAATGAAATGGTCACTATGAAAAATGAACCCCACATATTCATGTATGGGTAGGATGATATTTGCTAGCCACCAAGGGATAAATTGGTCGAAGTAAAAGTCAACTTTTTTTAGGATAAAGAAAAGCTATTCGATTAGAGATTTTTTCTCAGTGCTAGATGACAATGTTAGATGACAAACTGTCATCAAGCAATGAAGATGGTTTTTAACTGATGATCTTTTAGCTATTCTACATAAAATTTCCTTTTATTTTGAGCACCTTACGCTATAGCTAATTATACTAAAATAGGTATGAGTTGTTGTCATGACCTACCATACTCCCTGGTGTAAATCTATCGTTAAATTTACAAAATTGCTTTTCACTTCGTTTTTCTTGTTTTTCTTCTTACTCTGATGTATTCATCACCTGTTATGAGTTTTTGCGTATTTGTTTCATAAATACATTTTTTGTGATGTAAATCTATCGTTAAATGTACAAAATTTCTTTTTACCCCATTTTGTCTGTTTTTGTTTTTCATCTTTTAGGCGAGACTGTAACTTGTCGACCAATTAGTTCAGGGTTATCCAAGTCGAGCCCATCGAGTGGACTTGGAGGTGTTCATGTACGGCAAGGTACAACGGGAGGCATTAGAGTTGGTTTGTCTAGAAACATACGAGTTTCGAAACCGCTTCATCCGAATGCCTCCTTTGGGACTTAAAACGGATTCTGCATTCTTTTTAAATCCCCACACGTAGATAAGTACGGAGAATAACGTTAATTAAAGAAGAACTGGCTTTTCGCTCTTAAGACTGATATTAAAGACAACTGCGAGAAAATGACAACAAACTCCTTTGCGGCTTTATATCATTTTTGATTAAAGCTCTAAATATATTTTTCTTTATCATTATATATATGTACATAAATTTGAGCTTTAAAGCCAATACTGGAAGCAGTGTGGACTCTGGACGCAGCTGTGCAATTCCTCTATTTGCAGCATATTTAAACAAAAACATCTTATTTAGACCAAGTGGACTATACTAGCCTGGTTTGAAAGAGCTGAGTGTGCTGGCAACATTTAACGTCCGAGCATTTGAAATATTTTTGTGTAAACATTTGTATATATTATATGTTATTCAATTTAGTTAGGAGACTTTGGCCGTTAAGGCTTGGTAAATTTTTTCCAAAGGATTGAGTTTTCCGTAAAACTGAAGAGACTGTTTTTGCTTTCTGCTGTCTGCTGTCTGCTTTCTGGTTTCTGCTTTCTGCCCACTAATTCGTTAGGGTTTTTTTTCCTGTTTTCCTGTTTTCTTGTGACTTCGTAATTTCGTCTTACCCATTTTCCCCAGGCCACTTAAATAGCATTACAATTTTGAACTGAAGGCTATTTAAAAAGTTTTTGGATTACTTTAACTCTAAATCTTTCCATGCCAGGAGGCAACACGGTTCTGACATCATTCCTACTGTGGTGCAGGTTTTCAGCTGCATGTCGTATTGAGTTCCACGTGCTCCAACTTGTACCATTCCATTTCAATTCCACCATTCTTCGCCAAGTTGTTTATATGCAGCCTTTATTCCGCCTTCAGGTGGACACCTGAGAATACAAGACAATCGTCACTTCTGTCTTTCCTCAGTACATAGCCAATCCACATCTCCGTCTCCCTACCACCTCACTGATCTTCTCTGATTCTGCCATCTTTAGAACTGTTTTGTTTGATATGTGCTGCTGTTACTAGATCTTGAAAATCCTTCGAAGACAGTATCAAAGATGCTGAATTTCTTGATCCCTCCTTTGGTCAGCTTACAGATCTCGCATTCGTAGAATAGCACTGAGAAGACGAGGCTCTTCAAAAAGGCTATAGTCTTCCTCTTAATATCATTGGGTTACCACGTATTTGATAGCTTCGTGATCTGGGTGTTTGCTATTACTATTCTCTTCTTCACATCTGCCGTGCCTCCACCATCTTTTCTAACGGTTTCACCCCTATACGTGAAGCTCACCACCTTTTCTACTTCATACTATCCAACCATCAACTTGTCATCCCTCGCACTGTTAGTTTTCACGACTTTGGATTTCTGGTAATTGTGTGGTCCATCTTCGGCCTCGTTGACTTCAAATATAGTTGATTTGTTTTGGAGATTACTCATTATTGAGGGTAGAAGAAAAAGGTCATACCCAAAGTCAATATCTTTCCACATGGTTCTGAAATCATCGAGTTCCAGTTCTCTCGCCTTCTGCAATTTTTGTTCATTAACATGTCAATCACAGGGAGGAAAAGGAAGCCTAAGATGAAGCAGCCCTATTTCACTCCCGTCATCACTGTGAACCAATCCTTTGTTTCGTTTTCGCCAATTTCTGAGCACTGGGAGTAGTTCTTTGGGGATTTGACCACCTGCATCAGATTAATGGGGGTACCATATCGGTGCATGGTGATCCAGAGAGTGTCTCTACGGATGATTTTAAGTCCCACAGTACACTCCGGGGTTAACAAGACACTGACTCCAATGGGGTGCTAGTTAAAGACTGAATGGCCGACTTCACCCTCGGATTCATGATGAAAAACTCATTCAACAGTGGACACTTAAAAAGGGGATATAACCCTGACCTACCTTTCACAAGTGCGTGGATCGCAAACCTCTGTGAGAAGCAAGTTCTTAACCCCATTCCGCGATCCCAACATTGGCCAATCGCGATCACGATAAATGCTCTGTTAAACCAGCAACTAAATCGTCTAGAAGGTGTTAAATCAATCTAAAGAAGGCCAAGTAGGACCAGTACTCCAAGACCCTCGAGCTCTTGAATAACACTTGAACCAACACCAAAAACCTATGCCAAATTGGTCAAAGCCATCACTCAAGCAGCAAGAGCCCACATCCCTAGGGGATGCAGAAATGGATACATAGCGGCCATCAGTATAGAGTCATCCAAATTCCTGGAGGAGTATGAGAGGCTGTACAACACAGACGCCTTCTCCAAAAACACACTGGAATTGGGGGAAGCACTCACAGGCTTGATTGCCGAAGAAAGAAGGAAAGAATGGCAAGATCTAATTGAAAACACAAATATGACGAAGAACAGCAAAAAGACACGAGGCACTATAAAGCGCCTCAACAGGGACAATGTTACCCTTCCTGCTGTCGCAAATCTCACTCCGAACGATGTAGCGAAACAACTTGTTACCACACATCAGAACAACATCGTAAACGATCAGGTCTGCACCACTCCACTTTGCTACCGAAAACGGACCAGAATATGTCGTTCACAACAAGACCTCTCATAATGGAGGAGCTTTTATCTGGACTGAAAGATCTGTAAAAAGGTAAAGCCCCGGGCCCAGATGTCATTCTCATGGAAATGCTCACCCACTTCGGTGAACGAACATTAAACTGGCTTTTGGGAATGCTAAACCAACGTCTCTTCACATTTCACAGATCCCAACAGCATATCAGTCCCGGTAGACCTTTTGAACTCCACTAATAGGAACAAACTGGCATTTTTGAGACTCGTAACGTGATTCACCTTCAACAAAGTGTTGGAATACCCCACCAACACACACACGTACACTGCCAATGACAAAAGAAAGGGTAACCTGCTGGTGCTAATTGCTTCTGCTAACTGATCCTACAGAATTGACGTGCTATCCGTTTCCGGTACATAAAATGCTTGAAGATGCTCTTCTTCATAGTAATGTAAATTAGCTTTGTAATCAAAGACAAATTACTGCTCACATCTTCATTTCTTATCGATGTGCAACAACTTGTGATAGGTCTTGGCCTTCAATTGTATGACCGTTTCTGGTAATATCGGATCCAAATGAATTTCTGTAAATGAGCCACCTCATTGATTGTACCACTTCAGTTTTGTTCCAGGAGTGATCCATTTACTAATGTGCCACTATACACAGAAAGACGTGATAAGATTTATTTTCAGGACATGATCGGAATGATTTTTAAACAAGTATTGGATAAGATTTTTTCTCTTTCAATTTTCGTCCGCACAAATTTTCGTCACTGGAGATCTTGAACAAATACATTTTCACTTCATCTCAAACTAAAAATGATTAAAGAACACACAGTCACTGTCTTGGTACAGTTCTTTTCTTCGTATTACATTGGTCCTCAAATGTCTACTGACTGACCTGATCTTAATCGGTTTTGCAGAATGTTTTCTTGAACCAATAAAAAAAAAAAAAAATGCTACTGATATTTGTAGAAAGGTTATCCTTGAACATCTCGTAGAACAACTTTGTACAACATATTTTTATTTTTATTTTAAAAAACGTGCAGCAATACTGTATATCGTCATACAAGTCTATAAGAGGGAATGATCACTCCCCACATAAAACACCCTTGGTGAACATGAATTTCTAAAATGATTCTGGTGACTCATCTTCATACCTATTTCTATTTTGCAAGACATACCCACAAATAACAGAACGGTCTTCTTGTTTAATATAGTCTGAAGTTCTAAATATTGGCCACGTAGTTTAAAATTACGGAACGAAGTTGTTTCAAACAAGTCTTGGATATAAGTAACATTCATCAATGCAGCTTCATCCCTATTTGCAAACAACTTATACCTTCCTTTTCTTGGCCTATTTTCTGTTGATCCAGAAGACAGACTTTACAACACTGCTGACTGTAGACCAAGGAACACCCAAAAGCTTACATATGTCTACCTTCTCCTTCTTTTTTTTACATAACTTTAAAATAAGATTTTTTTTCTCCGTGCTCAACTCTGTGCTTTTCCGACCCATGTTTACTTGTAAACAAATATATGGAAGTAAACAAAGCAGACAAATTACATCATATTTTTGATGATGTCATATTTAAGGGCACCTGTTACAGTAAAACCTTTATTATTCGATACTTGAGTTAAAAGGTATGAACGATGAAAGATGCAACATTGTTTATCAATCGATGCCGTTATTTTGAAAATCGCTAATACTTATGTCCATTGATTGTAGTTCGAGGATCAATTTTGGCATTTTACCACTGTGTTCAATATTCAACATGGAAAAGGTAATTAAAAACCCGTTCAGCCGTAAATAAATATCTTTTTCTGCTAATTACAGACAAATCCTAATTTTCAGTGCATGCACAATGCTAGCAATCATTTAATCCGAACAATATATTTTGGTATTTACTACCATCGTCAAGTCTATATGTATATCACATCTAGTTAATCGAATTCAAGCAGTTTATACTTTTATTAAAACAAATCTCATAACTTAAACAACACTTGGCTTTTTTTGGTTTTAACATAATTTTCCCCCAGAAACTGGGGCTCACACGGTGCCCTTCACAGGGACTTGGATTAGGCAGTGAGGAATTTCTAGACCGGATGCCCTTCCTGACGCCAACCAATGGCTTTTCATTTGTGAATTTCCGACGTCGACCGCTCGGGGAATCGAACCAGGAATTCTTGGTTACGGTGTAGTTGCACTAACCATTAAGCCACGGCTCCTCAAACAACAGTTACACAACACTTTCCATTAAAACGTTCAAAAGTATTGTAAAATATTTTTGTAAGTAATTCCAGTATAACTTAATTAACTAGATCTTACTTTTGTCCTCTGTTCTGCTATTAGAAATTTTACGACAGTACCCTTATAAAGAGAGCTGCTTGTTTAATTTGTCAGCCCTCACATATTTGAAACATCTAATTTCAGCTTTAAACGCCATAATTTTACGTGAATACCACACGTTGTTCAAAGCTGGAACTTGTGGACACCAATTTTTATTTTTGTGTTACTTTTGAAAACAACTTCGTAGAATCTAAATTAGTCCATTAATTCAAGAAGAAGAATGCTGAAAATATCATGGACGGAAAGCAAGACGAATGAGGAGGTTCTAGTAATAGCAGAGACTACACGCTCATTGCTAAAAAAGATAAGGAGACTTCAGACAAAATTTATGGGACATATAATGAGAAGAAATGGCCTGGAGAACTTGGGAACAACAGGAAAAATAGAAGGCAGTAGAGCTCGTGGAAGACGAAGGCAGGAAATGATGGATGATACTTCAAAGTGGCTGGGGAAAAAGAGCAACACGCAGACAATAAGGACCATATATGACAGCGTAGAGTGGAGGACCCTGATCGCCGACGCGGGATTGCATAGCACATGAAGATGATGACACTCAGGATCTCTTGCCTTGCGTATAGCAATTGAGAACCTGAACTTACTAATCATCTCTGCGTTAAATCTTGACATGCATTTTGTAAGCCTGGACATGAAAGTTGAGAAAATATAGGTATCGAAAAATCACATCAATTTGCTTTGGCGATCAATTGTAACTCGTGATTCAATTTTTTAAGAGATATCAAATTACATTCAGTAGATGTCAAGAAAGTGGTTTGTAAGACTTCCCTACTATTACACCAACTTCTTTTAGCATGTATTGCTATGTCTGAGTTTTTCTATTTAGTCATTAATTTTGGTCGTTGAGTGTCGGTTTACAGTGAACGAAAATATCTTAAATACAGGTAAACAACAAGCAATGACATGCCATATAGTAACAGTCCCGCTTTTGTCAAAGCAAAATAGCAAACTATAGACAGCGGACATGAAATGAATAGGGAAGCATGTGGCCACACGTTGAGGAGAAAATCAGGAATGTCATGAATCGAGAAATTTTAGGAGTGAGGACCATTGAAGAGCAATGTAAACAGGCACGCCCGACGTACTACGGACTTGTAAACAGGCACACCTGACGTAGTACGGACTTGTGAAAAGACAAGATAAACATGTAACAAAAGACGGTTATTGTCATATGAATACCTGCAAAAAAGTAACGTAGTTGACCAAGGAGATAATTAAGTGACCACGTCAGAGAGAATATGGACGTTTTTATAGCAAGTTGCGAGGATGGACAGAATAGAACCAAGTGGGGGTTATTGGTTCAGTCACCAGGTACCCTGTAGAAACCAGAATGCGCTTGAAGAGACGGAATAACAAGAGGGGAAAAAAAGCGTCCTTTGGGAGATAGAAAACTGAATAAAAAGAAGTGGCTCGTCAAGCCAAAAATAGCAGCTGGGAATGACGGTACTACAAATCCATCTCTTCCTTTTCTCTTGAAACAATCCGATTACTACGATTGCTAACGTTCCGCGCAGTCTACTAATTTTTATTGCATCTCTTGCCAGGTAGGAGATAATTGGATACACTGTGTGAACATTTTTCTTGACGTGCTTGCTCATCAAAATCATATAAAAATCCATAAACCGTACTTTTCGCTTCATTTAACGGATTTGCAGCTCTGCAACCAGGTCAATACTATTCTATAACAAACCGTTCTGGATTGTAAGACTTCTTTTTCGCGCAGAAAATAATTCCCCAAAACAATTATAGTTGAGATTTCAAAACTAGTTTTTAAACCTACGATAACCTAAGCGTGTGTTATTTAAAAAAAAGCATGGCTTTTCTAGGTTGTCATTGATCTCCATTTTCTGATCTCCTGCAGCATATAACATTCATTGCTTTAGGTTTCCTTGCATAATCCTTTGCCATGGGTGGTAACAACTGCATGCCTCCCTCTCGTTTTCTTGCCTTCCGTTATTCCTGTCTTTTCCTGTTTCAACCCCTCTTTCGGTGTAACATGACATAAATTTCTCTATTTCCATATACAGTGGAACCCCGGTTAACGACCACCTCACTGACGGAGCACCCCGCCAAAACGATCACTTTTTTAAAGTCACGATTTTTTCCTTTATTAAACTCTGTAAAATGTCTTCACTAAAGCGACCACCACGGTTCCCAGACCGCGAGCAGCAAATAATTGGTCCCAAGCCCACATTCCAACCCCCTAACACAACCACGGCAGGGCAGTTAGCGGCTTGAATGACCGCGTTACCTAATTGCGCCGATGACTAACGGCAGTAAATGGCGATCTGCAATTGAAACCAATAAAAAAGTATTCTTCCTCAAGCCAGTTGATGACCTTCAGAGGAAAAAGTTTTGAAACACAATATCAATGGGTACCCTAGCCTTATCCATATTTTCAAATTGTTCCGACTCTGTCACCATTTTAAAACGCTGTTGCCATAAGCGTTCTTTCCGTTCGGACTTCGCTCGCGTGCTGCCCTTATCGAGAAGTGAGATTGGGATCGGTTATCAGAGAAATATGGACCACGGCAAAAGTGGGACCGGTACATGTCAAACTTTATCGATTATGACATCATCAACTATGGATCATATCTATCAATGTACCCGGGTCGGGATACCTGCTAATGCTCTCTGATACTCTGGACGTCTTCTGCCTCCCTCTGAAAGTTGAACTAAAATAAGAATTAACGTTTCAAATTGCATTTTGCAGTAAGCAGTTTTATTGCAACACATAAAAGACCTATCCCTACCCCATGGAGGTCGGGTCGGCGCGACCCCGCTGACGTGACCACCTCGCTAACACGACTACCTCCCCATGTCCCATCGGTGGTCGCATTACCGAGGTTCCCCTGTAGTTCTTTTCCTCTTTGCTATTTGGAGTACATCTTTATTGCATCCAAGATAATGGATACACAAAATACCAATATCTACAGTTTGCTTTAGTCATTTAAAGAGAATTTATGTAGCGATCGCCAATACAGCTCGGCTAATTCGAAATCCCTTAAAATACTTGGACAGCAGCGATTCAGGACCTATTTACCAGTCGTCGTTCAGAATTAAATCCTGCGACGTAGTTTGCTTTAGCAATTTAAAGAAAATATATATTGATCGCCAATACAGCTCGGCTAATTCGAAATCCCTTAAAATACTTGGACAGCAGCGATTCAGGACCTATTTACCAGTCGTCGTTTAGAATTAAATCCTGCGACGTAGTTTGCTTTAGCAATTTAAAGAAAATATATATTGATCGCCAATACAGCTCGGCTAAAACAGGGCAATTAATTTTTACCAGCATGTCGAACGAATCGGAAAAAGAAATATATTTGTGATAAATACTCGTAAATGTTGTCAAATTTAGCAACCAACATTAACAATACAATAAATACAATACCAGAATTTCGTAAAGAATTACTTCCATATTTAATTAAGTAGTCTCGTCGAGTCTGCTTTAAGTTTGTCTGCACCGCTCTTAGGGACGGGAATAATTGGATCACTGCTGTTGAAAAGTTAAAATTTCATCAAAGTTTTGTGATTAGATACAGCATTGTGAATGCTAACCCGAGGAACCCTTACGCCTATGTTTACGCTACCATGTTCTAATGTGCACTTAACCGAATGATCGAAAAAAATGTTATTTGCTGTCAAATAGAAAAACTTAACTCCACACCCGTCTCTTTACGAAACAACCATTGCCTGAATCAAAGGAAGATACCATATCAAATCTCTACGGTATATATATATATATATATATATATATATATATATATATATATATATATATATATATATATATATATATATATAGAGAGAGAGAGAGAGAGAGAGAGAGAGAGAGAGAGACAGACAGACAGACAGAGCGAGCACTAAACAGACCGGCAGAGGGTTTGTCAGTATATGTATTTGTGCCTCTCTCTCTTCCTCTCAGCTCCTGCCTTTATTCTCGCTTGTAAAAATATACTACTGATGCCAAGAAAATCAAAGGGTTTTGTCTACAAAAAGGGAAAATGACGGAATTCCATTCAAACATTGTACATTTTATTCAAAACATTACAAAACTTTAACATCACTTTATACATTTGTACTATCTGGCCAACACAACGCATAACACCTTTAAACATATCACAAATCTTGAGAAATCCCATTTCTCATCTCTATGTTCAACTAATGAAACACGCCCACTTGACGTACTATTTCAAAACTTTAACATCATTTCCATATTTTTTTTCTACATTGATTATACAGTATTAGTGCATCAATCACCTTTTAATCCCAAAGCCACCGAGACATCATACAAATATTTCCATAACACTGTAAATGCTATGGACTCGTTCGCAAATTTAAGGAAGCATTAAAAAAGATTTTAATGCTTGCATGATCATGGTCCACTTGATTATAATAAACTTCCTTATGTTATGGGTGTTCGGTTGTAACTAGTCCTCCACACATCATGTGTGTTAGCAGTGCTTAATGCAGTTAGTGATAGATGGTGCTATTGACTTTAATAAGAGTACTTACGATATTTTCGGGAGTCTAGCACTAATGCAATGCCCTTTTTCACCCGCCGTAACTATGTGTAAGGCATTTAATGTATTTTGTTTTATTGGTTTTGTTTAACCAGAAACATAATAGACAAATTGCGACGTTTCAAAAAGAACAGATCTTGGCACCTCTTTCCACATGAAAATGTTCAATCCTTGGCTCCTCGATGCTTGTTAACATGCACTGTAATATAGTCAAACATTAAATACACATGTAAAGTATGATCTATTTACTTGTACAAAAACAGTGAGTGTTTATGAGTGACTGGCTCAATCATTTCATAATGGTTTGACAATAAGCTTTGAAAATCAGAGCTCACAGCCAGTTTTCGAAATGTTCTTCTCTTAAGACTACAATAGCGCTTTCATAAAAAAATATGGTTCTTACCACGTTCACCACATCCGTAATTTTATTACCTCGCACTCTAAACGCCTAAATTCTGCCACCAAGATATTTTTGTGTCTTTACCTACTGAACAAGACCTGTGCATGCTCATTAATAATTGCTCAGCATTGTTAGCATCACGTAAGTGGCTATGGGATCTCTTTCGCCCCTCAATTCATTTTAAACGAATTATACTAATCCATTAAGAAGTATCGACTGGCGAAAATTGCAAGCTTTAGAAACAGTAAATATACGGGCACCGTTAGGTAGTTGGAGTGGGTGCAATAAATACAATTTGACAATATCAAACCGTAACTTTTTAACTGACTAAAAGTACGGTGACAATGAATCGAAAATTTTCGTTTCGCCAAAGTACTTTTTACAAATATGAAAATATACTTGGTCAAAGACAGCTTTGTTGTTAATGCACCTACTTAGAATCATGTGATACCCGTGACTTGGAGCTAAACGAACTGATTTTTACCTTTTAAACGTTTCCAATATCAATAGCTCTTCATACAAGTTTGAAAGCCAGTGTTAGATTGCCTTTAAAAACTATAAAAATGCAGTTTATATTCATATTTATCTTCAAAAATCCAAAACTAAGTGATTTTTAACAGGGAAAACACAAATTATACCGACCACCATAACGACCAGCTAATAATATATGTACATAAACACACATATACGTGTGGATAACATATACGTTTTTAAAGGTCCATTATTGTCATTGCGTTAACAACACTTTTTACTTTAAACAGCGCACGGCCATAAGTGAAATATACCACAAACATTTAGGTTTTAGCTTCCATCTGCAAAGATCATCTTTGAGAATGAATTGGAAACCAAGGAAAGCAAGTTCTGTGCCTTGAATAAATTATCTTCGTTTTAACTCTGCCCCTTAAAAAATCGCTTTTTCGGGAAGCCTTTACCTCCTCAGATATTGCAGTGAACTCTTAGGCGGCGAAGACAATTGTATTTATAATAAATTTTAAAAATTAGCAGAAAAAACCAACATCGCATAGCTTTCATACAAAAAATTACCATTCCCCAAATTAAAAAAGGGCTTGGAAATCTTTCGGGAAAATATTACATTAGTTAAAATTTATTATGTGATTATCAAATGGTTATGTCAATGGGGTAAGTTGAAGGGAAAGTTGAAGCCATAAAACTGCAAAATACCACGTCCACGCAGTTGTCAACAAATCGTACAAAATATGCGAACTGTGTGATTTCCTTTCTTTTCTAATTGTTCGTTTCCTATAATTTATCGCTTTTCGCCATTATTCCGTGTCTGTTTTTTGCTTCCTCTTAACTTCGAAAGGGTGGGTCGGTAAATGTGGTAATGATAAGCTCCACGTTCGAAATTCGAACAGTGACGTCGAGGACAAGGCCCCTAATCTCAACCATGTGCTCTTCTTTAGCGTTTAAAGTGTCGAACAGTTTGAGTTATCTCTGTATACTAATAATTACAGTGAACTATCTTCTCAAATACACTTAGTGTTTCCTGCACCATTGATCCCTCTTTGGATTCAGTCATACTGCTCGAGAAAGGCATCAGAAAATTGGATGCTATATTGAATTCAAGGTACACGGTTTTCCCAAAAAAAATTGGTAGCAAAAATGATGTGGATACTAAAAATAAAAATGCGAACCAACGGACCATTTTCATTTTACCAAAAAAATCCAACAATAGTCTCTTATGCCCTACAAACGTAAGATAAATCTCCTAATATAAAACCAACGATTTACCAGGTTGGTACCTAGCCAGCTCTCTAATTTACTCTAAGCAATGCAGTATTTTTGTTTGTTCGGGAAAAAGAAGTCCAGACGAAGCATATTGTTCGTTAAAGCAAATATTCAAGTAACTTTACATAATAATATTATAACTGGCGTTATTATTCCATAGTCCAACCTTACTAACATAAAAAAAATCCAGTAGACAAATCTCTCCCTAAAAGTCACCTATGTTTGTGCCCGTCTGAAGTGCTTTCCTAAGAACGCTAGCACTTTGGATAACTAACCAAATCCAACTTCCAATCAGTAAATCAAAAATTAATCGGAAATTAAGTCTTCATTAAAAACCAACTAATTTCCCTTCCCAAACGAATAAAAAACCCCATATGACACAATGCTACTTGAACACTTATGACTCCCACAAATGATTTCAGATCTTATATTTTCCTAATTTCAATAAGTAACATACCGCATTAATACAGCTGCTGTCGTAGAAAGCAAAAAAACACGAAAAGAAAAGAAACCTGATACCCATTTAAGTAAAGCACAAAACCAAACAGGTCCTATTTGCAGTGGAAAACTAAAAAGTTTAGCGATATTCATAACGTGGAATGTTCGGTAGTCAACCGACTTATTTCTGATACAAATTCCATTCTTTATACAATGCGACTTTTTTATTAATATTTTGTCAAAAATATATAATAAAAATAAATTCATTCACTTCTGGAGAAAAACAACCCAAATACCGCTTTGCCAATAAATACTTTAACATTTCTGATTTCTGGGATTCAACCCCAAATTTCGCACTATGTCCTAGTCTCTTTTGTGCCACCGAGACAACTTTGATTAAGAAAGTACTACGTTGCGGTGAAAATCCCTGTACTTCAGGTCAGTATAGAAAAAAATACCTGTATCATAACATCAGTTCGGGCATGCAAACACCAGAACTCGGCAATGGCCCCGGCACTATTACAAAACCGAAGGTACGAAATTAATATATTTTCCATTGGTCAAAGCGGGGCTACGAATCTAGGTACACACAAAAATATGAGTTGATTCTTTGCACAGATTAGACCGATTAATAAGTCTGTCGCTTCCGGGTAACTCTTCAAGTGAGTCTTCTGTCATGCAAAAGACCATTCTGACATAAAAAGTAATTTCGAAAATAAGCTTTTGATCACCAGTCGTTGGTAGAAAATAAGATGGTGCTTACAACAGTATAGTTTGAAATGCAGGTACAATCAAATTTTCTGTCGGGGTTTTCCAACGGAGAAACCCGAATTAAGTTGGGCAACAGGGAATTGTGCACCACAAATTTTTTAAAATTTCAGTTTCTATTTTCTGCTTACAACAGCTGTCAATTCATTTTACAACTTCCTAACATTTAAATTCAAAAACCAGTGCCTGTTTGTACAAATAGTTTTAATCTATCTTGATTTAAATCCTGTGTGGCTCTACGTGCACATTAATATGAAAACAGGAACATTAAAAAAGTGCTTATTTAAAACAATACCCAACAACATAAAACAGTTATGACCACATAATACTGATCATCTGCTTACTGTACGCTAGCTCTTGAACAATGCCGCTTTTAAGCAAAGCTAAAAAAAACACGTGTCTACTGGAATTTTTTTCAATCAATTATTTATTGTGGAGATGTTAATTATTGCGAGTTAAAACATTTAGTGTTACAATATCCCAGTAGTCTATGGGGCAAGGAATACTTCCCTGACAATCTGGCTGATCTGTTCGAAAAATATGTCTACAGATCACAGCATACTAATAAACTGCATTGGCCACAGGTTTTTTTAAAAAACATTATAAGCTAAACAATTAACAATCAATTGTCGAATTTTTCTAGTTTATTCTCAATATTTACCTTAACGGTGAACTGAAGATAAATCACACACTGCCTAATAGATAAGAAAATAATCACACAAATAAGAAATGATGCAAGTTTTCGAAATCTGCGTGAAAAGGCGCCTCAGTCTAAGTTGGAATAAAAATACTTATAAAACACTAGTAATTTGACTTAATTGGCTTTAGTTCATCGCATCTACCCTCACGTTCAACAGTCTTTACCCACTTGCTTTTCTTGACATGCACTGAATAGCAAAGGTCATTCCTTTATTCATTGAGCCTCCACGAACACGCAACCTCAAGATTCGTAGTCATCATTTGATTATTGGCGGTAACTTGCAGGGGTCATTAACTCTTGTTCACGTAGAAGACCAGTGCCATAAAAACACAACCAGCTAAGAAAACACCTGCCATCTGAGCTGAAGTCGAACCGAAATACTCCCTGATGGCAACCTTTTGGAGGAAGTAAAACATACACAAATTACAATCTGCAAATGATACTTTAAACGAATACAAACTTTTCAGGTCGAAGTTTTTGGAGGAAGTAAAACATACACAAATTACAATCTGCAAATGATACTTTAAACTAATACAAATTTTTCAGGTCGAAGTTTTAGCTGTTTCTTTATTTGACAATTTAATAAATTTGAGTAAAAGGGCCAAAATATGACCACATTCCAAGAGCAAACTGTCATCTCCTGCACATTCCAGGTTTGAATTCCTCCTAATATTTATTCCCCTCAACCTTTTACAACATGACTCCTATTGATCTTGACGTTTGACGAGTAAGATTTTTATTAACTGCCAACTTCACCAACCAAATTTATAATGGTTTTAGAAGCTGTTGATTATCTTATGGCACGGTACCGGCGATAAGTTTCACAAACCCTTTACTAAAAAAACGTGAGTTCTGATGCAAGGTTTATATTTATCATTGCCTTGACACAGGCCTTCCAGATCGATCAAAATTAAGTCACCTTTGCCTTTACAAGAGATGGAACAAATTATCAAGATAGTTTTTATCTTACTTTTTTACCGTTAGATCTTGAAGGGTTTTAAAAATGTGGTGGGGTAATAAAAAAAACCCCATAATCAGACTCCATCTTTTAGTGCCTTACATACCAGTTAGGCAACACCAGTCTTTGCATTCACTTTCTTCCTATTACCTGATTGTTATTCTCTTAAAAAAGTCCAAATTATTTAAGGTGGGGCGTTATATGTGCACCGGGAAAAATATGTTTGCCTTGCAACAGGGAGGGGATTAATGGGGGAAATCAAATGGTTGATGCACAAAAAGAGTAGTTTGTGCTGAGTAGATTAAATACAGTATTTTGATCATACGAAACTTACATTTTCAAATTACCAATTTTTTTTTACAAAAAAAATTGGTAATTTTTGACGAACCACATTGTGGTTCTTTTTCCCATTTTAAGTTAAACAGTTCAACGTTGTCTGAATTTACTGAATGCTGAAACTTTGTTCTTCATGGCAGACCACATCATCATTATTATTATCATCATCATTATCATTACCATAATCATTTCCTTTGCGTGTCAGTTTCTCCACATTGGGGGTTGCACATGGTGATGATCGAAATATCATGAAACTATTAGTTGCAATCAGTTCTTATTTTTCGTGTTTTATCTTATGTATTGAAAATTCTGAACTTTATGGACTCAGAGTAAGCCATAGATGTAAGAGCTTTATCATGTCATTAGCCGTATCTAATCATTTCAGTAGCCTGACAATGGGAGAAGTATCTCTCGAAACGTAGCTCAGAAAAAGCTTACGACTCATGACATGATAAAGCTCTTACATCTTCATCTTATGTATATTGCATTGAGCACTTTTTGATACAAATACACACAGGTACGAGTCTTCATTCTGTCATTAGTAAGGTCTTTGAACGACTTACCAACAATGCATGGGTAAAAAAATAGCAAAACCAAACTGAACACACACACACACCGAACTCAGCAAATGTGTTCAGATTATGGTTGAAACCTTTGTACTTAGTCGTATTTACAAAAGGCAAACCCTCGTTCTCCTCCATGATCAGGCATTCCTCTCGCAAACTGATCAGATTTTGAGATACTGCTTGCTTTTCACCTTCCTTGATCATCATCATCATCATCATCATCATCATCATCATCATCATCATGGTCATATTCGGTTTAACATCCGTTTTACAAGCTACCATGTGTTGGACACTTTCTTGAAATTGACTTCTAAGTTATCCTATCCTTCACCAGGTCTCTGCCGACACCTTTTTGTTTGAGATCCATCCTTATCACTTCCTCCCATGTTTTCTTCTGTCTTCCTCTGTCAGTGGTTCCTGTCACCATGATTGTTCTGCATCTACTTGCCCAAGCATTCTTGTCCATTCTCTCCACATGACCAAACCAATGAAGCCTCCTATGCTGCATACAGCTGCCAATATTGTCCACATTCAATCTCCTTCTGAGTTCATTAGAACTGAGCCTGTCCTTTAGACTTACGTTGCACATCAATCTTATCATTCTCATGTCCTTCCTCTCCCTGCGGCTGACACCTTCACCTTTCACTGGCCAAGTTTNGTCATTCCGCTCCATGCGGCTGACATCTTCAGCTTTCACTGGCCAAGTTTCACTGCCATACATCATTGTGCTACGTACACATGCCTGGTAGACTCCACCTTTGGTAGATGTTAGAGCTATGCTGGTTAACAATGGCATTAGCTCCCTGAACTTACTCCATCCACAGTTAACTCTTGCTGTAACACTTCCACCAGCTCCTCCCTCAACTCCAGGGGTGTCACCAAGATAGCAAAGCTTCTGGAAACTTCAATTTCCTCACCCTCCAAATGCACTATCCATAGGTCTAAGTCACAGATTGCCTCTCCTTCTATGCACCTCTTGCAGCTAAAGCGGTTACTTTCTGTCAGTTTGCCCTTTATTCCACTGCACCGCTTATGTACCCAGTGCTTGCAAGTTGATGATTTCTAATTTTCTTTTTGTCGTCAAAAATGCAGTCGATCTATCATATCTTGGCAAATATTGACCTTTAAGTCTGAATTCTGTCATTAGTAATATCTTTGAATGACTTTACCAACAATGCTCTGATGAAAAAGTTGCAGAAGCAAGACCTTCTGTTGATTTTCAGTACGAAATTCTAAAAATCTTGCTGCAATAATTACCTTTTGACTGAAAACACACAACCTAATATATTAATCTGGTGAAGGGCGTGCAATTGCTCTAGATATTTCCAAAGCATTTGATAAGGTGTCATCATCATCATCATTCATTCATTTTACATGTCATGTTCCACACATAGGGAGGGGGAGTGCACGTGGTGACAACAGGCTATAACATTCTTTCTCCATAACATTTTGTTGAATGGATCCACATTGGTCATTTTCCATGCTTTCCTGTCTTGACAAACCAGATCGTTTCAAGTTTTCCTTGTTCTTCCACAACTGCATTTGGCAACAACATCCATATCGTAGGCTTGCTTGACGCTACCTTCATTACGTAAAACATGCCCGTACCAATGCAGCCTGTTGTATCTTAGGGTCGATGCTAGGTCTACAATACCTAACATCACCAACAAGGATGCACAGTCAGTATGATCTTCCAGGCCAGCATTGCATGCCCAATAAATCATCGATCAACTGCTTCATTGTAGTTTTTGTAGATTTTCAGAGGTTAGTGCCCATGCACTGTGTGGCACGCTTATCTGCTTTATACGCTTTCTGGCTATGGTATTTGTTGTGGGGCAATCTGTATTATTCAGTCCTTTCTCCTAGATTGAGGAAATTAGGTCTATAATTTCTTAAAAAGTGTGGCCAACATGGATTCACCCCCCATTCTCTACAACTTAAAAGTTACTTGTTTTAGGCCCACAAGGGTCTAGCTTGTGTAATTTAAGGGCGTAGAAAAACCCACAGAAATGGTGATACTTAATTTTTGCAACAGCTCCTTTAAATCAAACTTAATTACTACCAGACGATCTGTTAACTGCGATAAAATCCCCTGTAAAACGCGTTCTTTGTAATGAAGTCTTGCATCTAAAGTGCGTCTATCATATATTGTCTTAAATCTCAATTTTGACTTAAATATCATCCAGTGAAGGGGTTGGTCCCTGATTTTTTATAGGTCAAAAATACCATAGTCATCTGTTTTTAACAATGAATAATTTTTCACGATCCAGCACTACAACAAAAAGAATGAAAGAGCTTTTGAAATCAATTACAAGTAACATTAAGAGCTGAAAACAGGGTTTACTTACCCAGCCACCTCGGTCCGAGATCCAATTTGCAAGTCTCTCGGTCACAAAACGACAAACCCAATTGATGATAGTCTGTACCAATTTAAGCTCACTAATACACTTCAGTGCCAGTCGATAAGCAAAGTAGAATAATGCTACTACACGTCCCCAATTCACTGTTCCATCCTCAAATATTTGGGCAGCTACAGATGCAAACGTCTCAAAGGCTGTCTCACTGCTGACTTGGCAACTGTCAATTAGGCCATTGAGTCTGGAATTATTGCTCAATTCATCTCCTATAAGTTGAAGGCATCTTGCAACCTCACTTCAAATGAAAAAAAACACAACAAAACATACAGATTACAAATAAATCCTTGGAATATGATATCCTCTGGTGTACTTTATGTATTGTGTGTATATTGTGTGTGTATTGTGTGTAATGCCAAATAGCTTATTAGGTTTGGGTGTGTTTCATATACACAAGCTAACATCTTTTAAAGTTCCAAAATTCTCGAGACCTAGGTAATCAAATAGTGTGAAAAAGATATTAAGGCTGTGGAGTTGCTCTTATTTATATGGTAGTTAATTAATAGTGGTAGCAGCCCAGGAGTGCAGTGGTATACCACCACAGTAAACCAAAGCAGTGTAGTAAGAAAGCAAGAAGTAAAAGAATTCCAAAGAATAGTAGTTATGAGGAAAGAAACTCAGGTCAAAAGTGAAATTTCTATACTTACAAAGCTGGCCATTAAATGGGTGAAGCTTCATTGGGGAAAAGGTAACAAAACAGATAGTCCACATGAATGGAACAAAAAAACAACAACCCCAAAAAACCCTGGCTGAATTGGCAATGTAACTACTTGTGAACAAAAGGGTACGTGATGCCACAGCATAACATTGGTAAAGGGTTTCAGAGTTTCCAGAAAATCTGGGGACAATCAAGCTGGAGACATAATACTGAATTTGGTCAAGAAGATCTAGATAAGAGGAAGGAGAACCTGGACAGATGTTGCAACAAAATTCTAGGCATTATCAGAATATAGATCTGTATAAGGCACAGGATACTCCCATTTGAGGGGTACTTTTGTGTCCAATTGAAAAAGCAAATTTTCACAGAATGCTCAGTCTAATGATTGTGCCCCTCAAATTTTAACAGTAACATGGCATATTTACTCCTTGTTGGAGTTGCCTGGTTTCAGTTGCTGCTTTGTGTAATGGTATACCAAGCCAATGGAATCATTGTTAACTACACAGAACATGATTTTGGTCTTGGGATCTTTCCCTGTGATGTCAAAAATTGGACCAGGTCATTTTGGTAAGTTTACTGTTTACTGTGTATGGTAGTTGTTATTGTACATGTACAGTGGCCATGCTGACAATAAAAATGTATAAGAGAAAAAAGCTAAACTAAAAGTCATTGCTCCTGGCACCAAAATTCTATATATTATTTTTACATCAGATGGAATAAGCCACTTTCACACAAACCCTCTTCTCCCTCCAAAACAATAACAATGACATACAAAAAGCGACTAAGTATATTGTTATTGTTGAAAATGATTAAGAACTGTCATTAAAAAAAGTCATACCACTGCCTTTAAACTGGGAGTGACAAAACATAGAGTAAAGTTAATAACTTTTTAAAAAAAGGAAGTCTAACAAAGAAATTGGTATAAACTTGATTTACACCAATACCAACAGTTTAAATGGATATTTATTCCAACAACAGACCTATTCCCACTATATTTTAACTGACAACCATTTTGCAACCTTATTGTTTGCATTTCATCTTTCTTTTGGTTTTTTTTTCATTCACAAGCCACTCTTGGAAAAATACTTTTTACATTTTTCCTTACCCTTCTTCTCCATTAAATCATTAGCTTCTACATTTGATGGTAACTGGTCATTTTGTGGAAGGCCCGGTTAAAAACCAATTAATCTGACCAAAAAGTCTGGTGGATATTTACAATTCTTATCAAATATCCAATATAAAAGACATATCCACTCACCCGGGAGGTGTACGAATTCTTGGGCATATAAAAGGCCCAAAAATATGGCTAAGAACAGCAGTCTTGTCTCAGTGTATTGTTTTAAATATTAATGCATACCTCATCATGCCTCAAATGAAGTAGTGACATCAAATGAAGTTCTGGCATTCAAACAGTACACTTTAAGTGGAAGTTGTGGGCATGCTGCTAAAAAAAATAATGAAACTATCCTGAAGCAGCTGCACTAAGTTTAAATCTAAACCACCTTGATAGTGTGAGCAGGCCAATTTTGAACTAAATGGCCAAGCTGATAAAAATCTTAAAGTGCCTTGAATTTCATGGTTATATTTAAGTGGCACTTGTTGTCAGATCTTGTAAAGAGTTTAGAGCAACACACTCCCTCAAATTTCCAATATGAGCTTAAGTGAATTGACCTTAATGGTAGCTTGCATGATAAAATGACAAAACATCACCAACAAACTTACACTATTGGAATGCTGAGCTAATGCATCACTGTCATTCTGTACTGTATCTGTAACTGTGGATTATACTAATTCATGGGGCTGGGTAAAAATGTGTAATTAATTACAACTGGATTTTACCATGTTAACACAAGGAAAAGTAAATAACACATGAAAAGACATTTAGACCTTTAGACTTTTTCTGAATTTACTGAATGCTAAACATACCATAAAATTATTTCGACGGATAAATAAAAAAATAACACATACAGTATTAGGAGTAAACTCCAAACAGCCAGATGTTAAGGCTTCTATTTTGACAAAATAATAACAAAAAAAACCCCACAAAAACGCACAAAACAAACAACAAACAACTTGTACATCACAGACAAATCCATAAAAGAGAGAGATATTACGGAAGGAAAAGATTGAAAGTGGTTATTTGCTATCAGCTCCATACAGTTAAGTACAGGCTATCAGCTATCAATCAGGAAGAGAATAAGAGGTAAAAAGTCAAGTACAGAAAATATATATATATATATACTCAAGCTACAGACAGTACTGTTTCGCCCTTTGTGGGTTCATCAGTGCAGCACAGAGTTTCTGAGACATAACTCTGAGGCCATGTTGCCGGAGCAAGCACAGCTTAAGAAGTTATTGTGGGATCCTGTCAGAGTGCTCAAACTACGCATGCGCAGTGAGCTCCGCATATATATATATATATATATATATATATATATATATATATATATAT
>RDPX01000151.1:1850959-1861551 GCA_003991215.1 Morbakka virulenta
TATATATATATATATATATACTCAAGCTACATACAGTACTGTTTCGCCCTTTGTGGGTTCATCAGTGCAGCACAGAGTTTCTGAGACATAACTCTCAGGCCATGTTGCCGGAGCAAGCACAGCTTAAGAAGTTATTGTGGGATCCTGTCAGAGTGCTCAAACTACGCATGCGCAGTGAGCTCCGCATATATATATATATATATATATATATATATATATATATATATATATATATATATATATACACATATATACATACATACATAGTTACTAATGAATACAACATACATGGAAATAGAAAAAAGGCCAATGTTTTCATGCATTCTAATGATTGTGATTCTGGGTATTGATTTTAATAAACCATATTATATATATATAAAAGAAGAAATTACAATATGAGAATCACTGATGATAATGCAATCTTCAAATTCAATAAGTAGAAAAATAATGACTTACACATTAACACCCATACTCTGTCTGTTCAAAGATGGCTTCATACTGATGCCATCACGTTGCATTCTGCCCTCCAAAAATGAATGAATATATGCTGAGGTCTGTTCATTTACTTCTTCAACGGTACTGTAACTATGGTGATAAAAATAGTCTTTTCTTATATTTCCATCTACAAGATCTGTATCTTGTTCATCAGAGGTATTGCCCAGTGGAGGTCTTTCTTCTCTACTTCCACTAAATGGTGCAGAACCTTGGTGATTCTCTTGGTTACCTCCTGCAGATGGAGGGAAACCTTTAGGAGGGCCATCTGGTCTTCCCATACTATACTGTGGTCTAAAAGAAGAGAAAAATTCCAAATTTTGAAAGTTATATCCTGATATGAGGCAAAATGTGTGTTCACACACAAACATACACACAGAGAAATATATATATATACAATGGAAGGAAAACAAGACCTTGTGATTGGCAGAACCAAAAGAACCAAAAGAATTGCCAACTAGATGTAAAATGTCGATCCACATGCATTATCCACAAAACTAGTGTAGGGACTGTTGATATAAAATCATCCTACTATGGACCATGTGAAGGCAAATTTGGTTATGTGGGTTGCTTCAAGTTATTGAAATACATCTGAAAACTTGCATTACACCAAAAGTCATCTACAAGACCACAGTATCATTGACACCACCCACAGGAACACCAACAACAACTAACATCAAAAAGGCATACATAAGATTAACCAAAAGGCCATGGAAACACAGATAATCCAACATAAATTATCATTGAAACACAGTAAATACAAACACAGCACAACACTATCTGGTTTTGTCTGGGAAGCAAAGAAAAAAACTGCAAAAGCACCTGAAATATCTTGATCTATCCTAAAATCGGCCCCCACTACAACAACAGCACAAAAAGATGCCTCCTTTATCTTACTGAAAAAATGTCCATTATAACATACACTATCGAGAAACAACTTCTCAACAAAAGATCAAAACTTATTTTGAAGTGCCAACACGAAAACAAATTACTCCTTTGCAACTTCAAACATAATGATTAATCGCATGGGCCCTCCTTTCTTGAACAAACAGCCAAACAGTTATTTACCCAATTTGTAAAGTAAATCATTCTTTAGTAATTTCAAACCATATCCAAATGGGCCTTTCTTTCTTCCTTTCTTAGAATATTAACACATTATAATACAATACCACCTATAATTTTTATATTTTAAAGAGCCACCTACTTTATTTGTTTATAAAAGCTTGTACAGTATTTGTACCATTATAGCCTGATGATCAAAATATTGTGGAACTATTAGTTGCATTCATAGTTCTTATTTTTTGTGTTTTACCTATGTATACTGCTCTGCTATATGCATGGAGTACTTCTCGATATGAATACAAAAAAAACCTACACAAATACATATATATATATATATATATACATGGTACTTTCGATTCAGTTAACTGTATTAGAGTGCTTGATACATAAATACATAAATGCAGAGCGTAATAAAAGAGATATAATAAGTTGGAAAGAATAAAAAAACTACACTATCCATTTTGACCAGCCTGTTTTGTGATTTTACTCACTTGTCAGGAAATGTACAAATAAAAATATTCCAGTAGCGCTTTACATATCTTATTTACAACTGGTGTTGGTATGGATATATATAATATATCCATACCATATATCCATATAATATATCCATATCGAAATATATCCATAAACTTTTCAATGGTGGGTTAAATCCAAATTATGCAAATATTGACAAAAATACACTTCTTTCACAACTCCATGACATGAAAGAATAAATGTTAAAGATTGAAAACCTTCAGCGAAATTTCAACTTTGTTCAGGATATTTGTGTGGCCTGTGGGTCCAGTGGTTCAAACATGACAAAGTGTATCACAAAGAAATTTATTTCTGATAATGTGGGCTACTGTTAAGCAGTGTCACCCTGTCTACTTAAGGTGGCACCAGTGATCTCCATCTTAAAAAGTTCAAAGAAACTAAACTGGATTGATCAGGTGACTACTTTAACCAATTGTTGAGCCACCTGGACACTGTTGCTATGGAGGAGGTGCAATTTAATTATGCTAAAACCACAGATGTGATTGCCCTAATTAATGAAAGGATACCAACAAGAAAGTGTAGTTACAACAATACAATGACTTGAAAAGCAAACATCTTTGTCTACATGAGGTCACCTGAGAATATCTCCAAGCTGGCAGCATAGGCAAATGGCATGTATCCCTGTTTCTAATAACTTCTCATTATTCCTCGATATCTCAAGGACTTGGTCATACTCCAAATATACAATGCATCAAGGAGCTCTGTATACTAAAAACTGTGTTGATACATGGAGACCAAAATGCCATATTTCTAATAACTTCTCATTATTCCTCACAATCTCAAGGACTTACTCATACCCCAAATATACAATGTACCAAGGAGCTCTTATACTAAAAGCAACCCTGTGTTGGTGTATGGAGACCTGTATTCTCTATTTCTGATAACTTCTCATTATTCCTCAGGATCTCAAGGACTTGGTCATATTCTAAGAGCTCTGTATACTAAAATCAACCATGTGGTGCTTGCTCGAAATTATTGTTGACTGTCCTACAAGGCTGTGTGCTTTTTCCTTCCCTGTTTAACATTATCTTTGAATTGATAATTCAAAATGCAATCCCCCAACAATGTGGGTGTCTTATTTGTGAACAACCTGACTATCTATTATCCTTATGATGCTAATAATTTGGTTTATCTGGCAGAGATAGAATCAGGTCTCGAAAACTTAATTTAGTGACAAAGCTATTCTACAAGGGAAGTTACCTGGCCTATGAACAGTGCCTTAAGAAACAATGCCATTGATAGAAGTTACAACATTTGAAGTCACATAAAAATGACCAGAAAGTAATTTTCAAGATCATTCGAGTTTCAGCTACTGAGGGCAGGAAAATACAGGAGCCTCTGGAGGGTCATGATCTTTGATGTTCTGGTAGGAAATGCCAATTATGGAAGGAAGGAACCACACTGCTAGTTTTGCAATAAATATCATTTTTTAAAAAACTAATTTCTTAGACTCCTACAATGTACTGACAGCCATGTTTCTTTTATGTTTGCTTACTTAAGTTACAAGTTATAGGAGCACTTTAGTCACAAGTTTTGCACTTTTTTCACCATTAGTGGCACTACCATCTGTGGAGATCTAAAATGGGCATCCAATACCTAAGTTTTACCATGCAATTGATGTTATCATGCCCTTACTCAAACTTCAATTATTTTTTGCTGGAAACATAACTGAATTGTGGATACAAGCACAGGGTCAAAACATACTGCTGCTTGTTGACTGTGTGCAACATGTGATCTAGAATTTTCTTGAATCAGCCTAACTGAAATGCTTGGGACATTTTTTAACTTTGTTCTTTTCTTTGATGACCCTTGATAAATGTATTGGTCACTGCCTTCATGAACAGTAATTTTTCTCTACTTAAGGGTACAGTTTTCTGACTGTTGCTTTTCAACTGATAGTAAGCAGCCCACATTGGTGCTCCTTATGGGGCTACTGTATTAACAGTTCCATAAAATTAGAATACTTGTAGTGCCTTGCTCACTGACTGGTGCCTGTACTTCCTTTTCCGGTGGGCAATTTTGCAGTCACCACTGTTAATTTAACAGTTCTCCCTAGTCATTTGTTGGATTTTTGCTTGCTTACCAAGATTCTTCTCTCCTTATTATTTTACTTTGTAATGACAAAATGTATTCACATAAACCTGAATTCCCTAAAACAAAAAAGCTTTCATCAATTGTCTTTAGCAACAACAACTACCGCCCTTATTCCTACTTCAATTCTATTGAAGCTTTTTTAAAAAATGACTTCAGGTTTTCTTGTTCTCTATGTTATTTCATCTGCTGGTCAATGTTATTTCATCTGCTGGTCAATGTTATTTCATCTGCTGGTCAATGTTATTTCATCTGCTTGCATCTTACCTTAGACCTAAGGTCCTCCTGTCTCTAGTGAGACATTGGGCAGCAAGACTGTGCCAGCAGACTCAATCCTCAGCCAGAGCTTGAATGTTTTGGACATAAATCTTCCTATCGTGCAGATCGCTTTCAAAAAAGGCTTGCCAAGTTGTTCAGGCTTGCCCCCTTTGTGCTTTCATGACCAGCCAATCTCTACCTTCTCTCTTCAACTATCTTGTGTAACTCCTTTTGACCAGTCCGCCTCAAGATTTCTTCATTTGTAATTCTTTCTCTCCACGAAAACCCCCTAAATTCCTTTTTAAGTATGCTGATGGAATGCACTCAATTTCTGCAGTATCTTCTTGGTGCTCTTCCATCTTTCACTAGCATATAGGGCTGTGGAGATGATTATAGCTGTGTACGGTTGGAATTTTATCTTTAAGCTTATCTGCTTTGATCTCCAAGTTTTTGTCATGGATCAGAATGTGGTGCCTACTCTTCCCAATCTCTTATTGATGTCTGTGTCAACCACACCAGAGCTGGTGACCACACTCCCTAGATAGGTAAACTTGTCCACAAAATCAAGGGGCTACACTCTGACAGTGATGGGTGGTGCAGCAGTATCAGGAATGTTCAAAACGTTGCTCTTGCCTTCATTGATTTTCAATCCGACTTTAACACTTAGTTCCTCTAAACTCTTTCTCATTTCTTGGCTATTAATGCAATGTCATCTGCAAAGTCAAGGTCAGTGAGGGTGGCACCCTCTGCCCAGGGTACTCCTAAGGTGTCATTTGCCATTTGCTTGCATCTAACATTAATTAATTCATATTTATTAATTATATATATATATATATATATATTTAATATATTCATATTTATACTTACTCTATCCTTGCATGACTTCTCTGCACTATAAGTTATTTCAAATGCTTCTGATACTATTTAACTCTGCAATCCACTAATACATTAGTATAAGATGCCTTAATCCTAATTATATTTAATGGTTGAATTGTCATTCCAATGATAAAGCTCAAACCAAATTTTTAGTTTTAATTCTTCATTTTCCTCCTCACATTCATGATATTGCTTTTCACCAACCTTCTTTGCTTGACTTTTCTCCTTTCTCCAATCCAAATCTTTATACATGATAGAAACATTTTACTGTTACATACACTGCTACTAGTTTGCATCTGGTATTACCTAGTTCTCATTGCATGTCTTCCAGCTACAACACACTACAATCAATCACATTAGCCTTAATGTGGCACCACTACTAAATGGTTATTTACTGATGCTAGAAATCAGGGTAAAAGGTATAGTTTCTCCAGCCTGCTTCTTTGGGTAGTTTTTCTTTGCCTGAATCTTAAACTTTCAAACTTATTGACTTCATTTTTTCTAATGACCTTTCTTGGAGCTCACCTTAAAAATCTTTTTCATTGTCACCTATTTTAAAATTTTTGAAGGTATATCTATAAAAATACCTTTTGCCAAGAAACTTTTTTCATCTGTTTCTTTCTTTTGAAGCAGTCTAAATGCTACAAATGGCCCCAGAATACTGTCGCGGAACCAGTTTGTCAAAGTTTGATCTTTACATTTTAATTTTTTAATCAAGCTCTTTCCTTCTGTCCCTTGCCTCCTGGTTCAAATAATTTGTCACTTACCATGTTGCCACAAAGGAACAAGAACAATGAAACTGCATGAAGCTCTAGCAAATTTCCCATTGGCTTGGCTGGTGGAGATGGCTTTTTTATTAAAATCTTCTCTTTTGTCAGGTCAGACATAACTCACAGTCATTCAACCCCCAGCAATAAATAGGTTTATGATGGATGTGGTGGCATTAGTATAAACCCAAAAAGAAGCAGAAGTATAGACATTGTCTGGGATATCTCAACACTCTGCTTATGGCAAATGAGGATACTACACAAGTTCAAACGTGTTGAAAAATGAAAGAAACCTTAGGATCAAGCTTATGAAGATTGCCTTTGGTCTTTCTGGAATTACCATAGGTTTACTCAGGATCAATTGTGATTGAAGATGACTACTGTATATAAAATACTGACCAATTCAGGCACAGAAAACCAATGCTAAGCTGTAAATGATGGTGATAATGATTATTATTATTATGATACTGCACATCAAAGTCAATATTTCAGTCATGTTTCTTACTGATTAATATAACAGTTGATATAAAGTGTTAAAAACAATTATTTATTTTTTAAAGTGTAATAGATGATGTGTTTTGACTGTAGAGAATAAACCAACAAAATGGTGTCAAGAATAGCAAGCCCAATGGATGTTATATATATATATATATATATATATATATATATGATGAAACTCTCACTACTGTAAAGTTAGAGTTTTTCTTACTCATACATCTGATTATATGATAGCTCCTACATTTTAATGTGGTAGAGCACTGTTATTGACAACATTTAATATTCATTTGTTAATATATATATATATATATATATATATATATATATATATATATATAATTAACAGGAAATAATATTGTTTCAAAGCAAAGCTGCTAATATATTTGCCACTTTCATGACAAATTTCAGAAAGTTTTTCCTGCTGATTCAACATATAGACATATTTAGATCTACACATAAAAATACAACATATAGGCACTGGTAAACAATGATGCGCATGCAACGAAATCAAGTGCAAAAAAAACCACTTGGGGGATTACCCCAATGGCCAAATGACGTCATGACTAAAGTTTAACATTGGCAAGAGAGCGAAAAAAAATCAAAATATTATCAAATTGGTTGGCTTTCGAAAGATTCCAGATCAGAATTTGAAAATACATGTTCCACCTCCTTTATAAAACACCTGAAAACCACTTGTTACGACACTTCAAAATTAAATNTTCCTGCTGATTCAACATATAGACATATTTAGATCTACACATAAAAATACAACATATAGGCACTGGTAAACAATGATGCGCATGCAACGAAATCAAGTGCAAAAAAAACCACTTGGGGGATTACCCCAATGGCCAAATGACGTCATGACTAAAGTTTAACATTGGCAAGAGAGCGAAAAAAAATCAAAATATTATCAAATTGGTTGGCTTTCGAAAGATTCCAGATCAGAATTTGAAAATACATGTTCCACCTCCTTTATAAAACACCTGAAAACCACTTGTTACGACACTTCAAAATTAAATGAGCTTGTTTATAAAATTCATTACAACGTGCAAATGATGAAGAAAACTGGCTTACTTGCCAATGTCAACTGTAAATTTGCTTGGGAAGGGTATGATTAGGAATTAACGATCCAAAACGAAATCAATTCGTGTTAAAACACTGTTCCTGTGTCCAGTAGGTTTAATTAGACCAGATGCCACGACTCACTGCTTGATATAAACATGACGAAACAAGTCACAATTTATTTAATCATGGCATCTGATCGTCGTTCCAACGGTTTTATAACATCAATGGGACTCTAAATAATGACTCATCAATCACCATGTGCTGTGAAATAATGACTGTGGGCAATGCTTGCGAGATAATCATTACTTTTCTTTGGGGAAAAAAATTAATCCCTGCAACAAATACCTTGTTGTAATGGAGAATTTACAATCCTCGTGTAATCGTCTGGTTCAGAGGCTTTTAAGGTTGTGCATTAATGATCATGTGCCCTCATTGCCCTTGCCCCCAATTTCTGTAGTTAAAATGAAATTAGATGATGTATCAAGTTATTATTGTATCCTTGACGAAAAGATATCCTCATCATGATCCCTCCCGTTGGTTTTCTACTGTGATGTCATAATTTCATTTCACAGCAAAAAAACCCAAGACTGATGTAAAAAGATTGAATACCATGTTTTAAAGTAAATCCAACGACAAATATGATTAAATATGGACAACGATGGATAATTAAACATTACCTTCTTGTAATTAAATTTACATGGGTGTTATCAGTACTTCGAAAGCTGGTGCCAAAAATGATTCACCAAAACATCAACTTTAAAAGGGCGGGAAATACCATCTCATTGAAATAATTCCACCGTGTCTGGCTTTCAAAGTCTGTCTTATCTCAGAAGAATATTGTCTTTTAATAACTTGGAAAAATCTAACCACAGAACAAGTCAATTAATTTCTTGTTTGTTAAGTCCAGTATGAGCCATACTGATCTTACAATAATTTTCATACCTCAAAATACAATGAAATATTATATGTAGGATCGATCTTTCCACACGTTAAAGTTATCTAATTCAAGTTAAGTTAATCTAATATATCAAAAAAATAGATCAAGTTAAAAGTTTATGGTAATTTTAAGCATGAAAGTGTCTTCCTGTTAGGATAAGATGAACGTTAACTACGGGCATGAAAAAATGTAAACATTAGCCTATTTACTGGACCTACTCGGTTAGAAGTTTTCTTCACGAAATGTAAAAGCCTAATAATGGCAAACCAAATGGAAATATTTAATAATCATAAAATATATATATATATATAGGGCTAACTACAAATCGAATACAATGGCGTTTATCTCACCGACGTGTAAAAGTGATCTTGTTAATTGGCAGATAAAGTCGCTGCTGAATTAGCCTGCAGATCACCAAAGGCCTATACCACCTTAATACACCAACAGTTGACACAAAATACTATCAAGTCACCTTGGCATGCAAATGAATCCAATCGTTATTAACCAACAAAATTCAGAATAAAATTTTACTACATTGTAATAATGAAAGCTGATTAATCAATGTCTAGGTGGATCAGAAACTAAGTACAACTTTACCTCTGTTTTTATCCGCTGAAAGTGCACTTAAAATCGTGAACGCTTAAAGTGACTCTTTCTTTAAACTGGAGCTATAAGTTTAACCAAAGCCAGTAACTGTCATCGCAATAAAATAAGGAAGAGAAAGATAACACTTGTATCACATCCAAACATCCGACCATTTCAGTAAACATGCTTTGGAAAATCAGAAGTTTGGGGGACTAAGACCAAGACTAAAAAAGTGTAATGACGTCACAGGAAATGGTTTCAACTGAGTAGGTTAGTAGGAAGTGGATCTATGGCTCAATGGTCAGTGCAACTGCACCGTAACCAAGAATTCTATTTAAAGTATGAATTGGGTAGGAGGCCTACACCTAAGCCTGCTCTCAGAGTATGGAGATTCAAGATTTCTAGGGGGTGTGGGGGCAAAGCCTTCCTTGTTAAAATATTTATTGATTCCTATGGAGGCTCAGCCCCTAAGCAATTTCACCTTGATTGTGCTTTTGAAATTTACCAAATTGTCCATAGGAAGTCTAAAAATACCTTATTTGTAAAACTATTGAGGTAGAGTATAAATCAATTGTTGATTGTCTTACCCCTAGTAGTTTTGGAGTTATTTCTCTTTCTCTGGGGCTATATTGTTTGTGAAAAATCTCACTCGTTCGTCTCCTTTAATGCTGCATCGTCTTGACTCTAATAAAGTCACAAACAAATTCATTGGTAACTTGAAAATTTCCGTTAAAGAACCGAAACCAAACACAGGATTATAAAACCTTTGATTAGTTGTTTCGAGACCAGAGTCAGAAGAAAGACTGGAAGAATTATTCATAAAAATTATTCAACTGACTTATAACTACACTGTTTTTTTAAAATGCAGAACAACACAGCCATTTTTCTAAGACATACAATGGGTATTACTGATGATGTCAGTGATGACAGTGATGTTAAGGCTGGTTGCAGTTTCTCAATAAACTAATAATTTCTTGGTAATTGCTCCGACAATATATTCACACCGTCAATGAGTGAGTAGAATGGAACATTTGTGTTAAAAGAAAGTGTGGTACAGTAGTAGTTACGTAGGAAGATTGCAAAACGTAAAAAATCAGAAGCCAGTGCAACAACGGTGGAGGTTTTAAAGGCAAAAACTCTGGGAGCGAGATATTTTAATGAAACTTTTAAACTTGTATATATGTAGAAATAGATTTATTTTTAATAGCTTTTTTCTTTTCATTTTTATTTTATTTTCAGTCAACTAATTTTTCCTCCTCGTTCCCTAGGCCTCCTCTCGGCTTTCCTGGCATTTTTGAATGTCAGGAAGTGTGTGAGTGTGTGTGTGTGTATGTGTGTGTGTGTGTGTGAGAGAGAGAGAGAGAAAGAGAGAGAGAGAGAGAGAGAGAGAGAGAGAGAGAGAGAGAAAGAGAGAGAGAGAAAGA
>RDPX01000151.1:1862396-1883767 GCA_003991215.1 Morbakka virulenta
GGTAGGGATGGTGTGGGGGGGGTGGGGTGAGAGGACGTACGTGAGGATATGTGGTATAGAGTTGTGGGTGGGTTTTTGTGATGTTTGGTTGTTTGGGGGCTGGGGAAGAGGTTTTTAAGTTATTTGATTTTTAGTGTTTAATTTTGTATACTTTTTCTCTCTCATAAGAGGACACATGTTTACAGCAGAGTTTATTATATTTTTATTGTAAACAACTGAATTGTATCATCCTCTATAATGATCTATAATGATAGAAATAATAATGATATTGTCCAAATCTTTGCAAAAATCAGATGTAAGCGTAATAGAGGCCAATTGTCATCTGAAGTACAAAGTTAACAATTCTAAAAGTTAAAAGTTAAAAAAATAAGACATTTATCGCCTAGAGGAAATATTCTTTTTAACCAACAGTTAGAAATGATGATGTAGAATATTTATCATTGAAACGTAAGTTTTTTTTAAAACAATGTTTCAAGAAATAATCAAAGCTATTGAATGGTAGCAAAGAACAACTTTAAAAATAGCTAAAAATTTTGAATCTTGACAAATGGCCATTGGATGCGGATGTTCCTTGGCCAGAAGGAGAAAGATTATTCATCGATTCTTGATCATTGGAGTTCGATATTATGTATCTAACCCTCACGAAACATCAAGAAAAATTTAAATTCTGCAGAGCTCTCGTTTACATAACTGTATAAAAACCAAATGGAATGTTCTTCGGTGTTTACTTCATCACATACACATTAACTTGTTGTTTTATTTAGATATCTTAATTTGTGGTTATTCAAATATCTTAATTTGTTGTTTACACGTTTTAGTTTGGTTAAGCACTTGCAACCAAAAATTATGGGTGTAGCCATAAGAGACTACACCTTTACACAAGACAGTGCCTCTGGAGCCCATCTTGTTACGTTTTTTAGTAATCAGTGTTGAGAATAAGAGAATAGGCTTTGTATAAATTGCCGTAAACCTTGTCTAAATTACACAATGCACTAGCCCTTTCGTAAAAAGAGTGCAAAACGAAGAATAGAATGCACCCATCAAAAATGTACCACTATCCACAATGTTACAAAAATAGTATTTAATATGCACTAGTATCTAAATAATTTTGTCTAGTGTTGAAATTGTTTAGACTATTTTTTTCTAACCAGCAAAATAGAGAAAATGAAGTCAAGGATATTACAGTAGAGGTATTATTATGTAGTTCAATTGTCTGTGGTATTCTAATGCTATCTTTGAAAGTGGGACCGTGACTTTTTATTGAAAAATTTGTTCTTAATTTTTGCAGTAAGAGCGGGAGATAAAACTCCTTTGTTTTTAGTGGCCACCTTATGATTCAAATACGATGGAAGGTTTTAAAGGAAATGTAAATTATTTATACTGTATGTTCAAACTGTGGAAATAACTATAGTTATTTCCACAGCTCTCTATGCAAGTGAAACTTGGAAGATAACAAAAAAAATTGGAGCGGAAGCTAAACTCCTTTCATCTGCGAAATTTCAGAAGAATTCTTGGAATTACATGGAGAGACAGGATAACAAATCAAGAAATTTACAGAAGGACAGAACAAACACAGCTACATAGAATGGTAGAAGAAAGGAGGTGGCTGTTAGCAGGACATATCCTAAGATCACCGCCTGGAAGACATGCCAGACGAGTAACAACATGGAAGCCGGTGAAAGGAAGAAGGAAGCGTGGCAGACCTACGAGCACATGGGGGTCAACCTTCAAAGACGATTTACATATTCGAAGACTGTCTGTCAGAACTGCTCAAGCCGTGGCTAAGGATCGAGTCCGATGAAGACATCTTGCTGCCCTATGTCCTGTATAGGACAAGAGGAACTAAAGTCTAAGGTAATGTTCAAACTATGATACAGGGTATAATTAAAAACTGTCATAATGCTGCTTGTGTGGCCTCGTTTTAGTTAATATCCTTTGCATATTTTTGCTTTCTCCTCATTGCTTTGCTTTAAAAATAGTTGTTTGTTTCCTGTTTTGTGTTAACTGTTACTACCCTTGTCCAGAGTTGATTTTTCACTAAGATATTACATTTATAACCCTTCTGGGTAATGAGTGGTCGCTTTCCTGTATGACCTTGGTTTGCATAAAAATATTCATTATGGTTTAGTGTCTATGTCTGTTAATGCAGGCACGGCTATGATGTTGTTAAATTTTTAGTTGTCGCACGCACAAGAGATCAACATCTGCTATATAGCCTTTTTAAGTTTTTAGCAAAGTTTAGTTGAGTTGTGTACTAGCAGCTTGTAACAGGCACAATTGCACAATTGTTTTGCTATCTGTTTGATAACATGGAATCTGTGTATGACATATTTTGTAGTTGCTTTTCACTAATCGTTGGAAATTGTGTCTGGTTCTTGCCTTTGTTGTGACAAATTTTCATTTGTGAGATTGTGATTGGATTTTGAGGTAAACAAAGTTTTCAGCTTCTCGTCAGAAATCGAAGTTTATCAGTAATAATTTCTATTGCTAGAAGAGGTAAGTGATATACAATCATTTGTCTGCAGCTGCTTATTTTGTAAACAAACTTGAATACCTCATCATCTTTCAACAATTTTTTATTTGTTACTAACCTTTTTCCGAGGAAGAAATTATGGTCTGAAAATTGTCAATTATCTACCTCCATAATGCAATGATTACCTAAAGACTGCTTTCCACTTGAACAAGTTTTTTGAATAACCTGGTGAACAGATAGAAAATGAGTTTGTAGTTTCGACCTTGAGTCAAAGGCCAAAAGCTGAAAAGAGAAAATGTCATTGTGACACACAACCAGCCTTGTCACGGTAGTGATATGTAGAACTGACAGGGAAAAGCAATTGTGTCTTTGAAAGATAGAAAGATGAATAACAAAATTTTTTTTTATGTCAGGAGAAACACGCCTTTTCTACTCCGTCGATTTCTGATCCAGGAAGCATGGTGGATCGGATTCTGCTAATATACTTTGAGACCTGACTTCCAACAGTTGGTCCACATACCTACAAAGCCCCCAAACACTCTCCTATGGGGGAATTTCGTCCATGGTTTGAGAATAGAGCTAAAAATAATTGTTATTATCTCTGAGCTAAGAACCTTCACCTAAGCACTAGGGTTGGCAAAATGTAAGAAAAAAATAATCAGCCCACTAAATTTTCTGCGCCTTGGGTAAACCCTTTGTCAACTACACACAAAATCGCCTATGTAGCAAGTCAAGTCGTCTCTACTTTAGAATATAAGAATATAAGGCACATGAATGAATAGACCGATTAGAGAAAGACGTGCAAAAACTCTAAGCCTCGTAAATGCTGATATGAATAGCATCTCCACCTACACGGCGTGAAAATTTAATGTCATAGACCAGAAGACAAGATCAACGTAATTTACGATGCAACGATGTTCGAAGATCTGCAACCTCTGCAAGAAGAAAGGACAAATTCCCCAAAATACTTAACGTTGCTTACATTCGTAGTTATTTTCGGGTAATACAGTAATAGTAAATTATCAAATTCTCATTTTAAACCTTTAAAATGATTTACATTTGATAGTTTAGTCAGTAACATTCAGAAATAATTATCGACTTAGGCTATTGTATTATCAATATAAGCTATCTTCTTCTTCGGCCTTCATCTGACGTTTGTCAGGTCGGCCGCTCGACACCTTTTTCTCCACTTGACTCGGTCTTCCCAATCTCCTTCTCTCGCTCCCACTTCTTTTATGTCTCGTTCTATGACGTCCCTCAGTCTAAGCTTTTGTCGCCCTCTGTTCTTCCTTCCTGTCACTAGTGCGTGCCATACTGCCTTCAGAATATTGTCATTTTCTCTCCTCATTACATGTCCATGCCATCTTAACCTTGCTTCTCTTGCTTTCTCTGTAATTTTCCTTACCTTTAAAAATCTTCTTATGTCATCATTCATCCTATGATTTATTCAATTCAATCAATAATCTCGACGTAAGCCTTTGGAGTTAAGTTGTAATTCGACGGTCACTAAAACAACTGCAGGTGAAAAGATAAATACTTTAGATCATATAAAAAGTAGTTGCAAAACAACGTCGATTGTTTATCTAGAATGCCAGACTCCTCTTCTTACGAATCTTCCACAGGAGTAACAGTTCCTTCAGTTTGCAATATAGATTAGCCAGGATTCAAATACGTCGGGTAAAGCAACTCTAGCATCATATACAATTCTTATTAGTTATTTAAGTAAGAGTGACTTATCTAGTAATTCAGTCTCCACCCGAAGCTTAATGGCAACTATAGGGGACTATTTGTACGAGGGAGGTCAATTATACAATTTTTATGAGTTGCTGATGTCAAGACACATAGTTCCTAAACAGTTATTCGTAGATCACGTAAAGATAAGATCATGCCATCATAACTGAAAGTAAAACCATCTGGCCATTAATCTTTTATGAAAATATATTAAAAGGTTGGACAACGCTACTTTTGGATAGTTATGTATACTGAGTTCGAAAAATGGTGTACCTCGTGCGTAGCCTCTGCTACAAAGAAAATGTGAAGAAAATTATCTTAGGTACCATTAAAGCCGATTCCAGTATAAACTCCATTTGACCAACTGACGGTAGATATTTTGGGCAACATTTAACCATGGTAATGTAATGTCTCTTTTTTGATAATAATGAAAGTACCCAAAGCTATTTTAATCAAGGTACGGTTGTTGGGAATGTCCTGAACCTGATTTTCACGGTATGCACGGAAACGATATTTTTTTGCACGATGAGAGACAAACAATTGTCGTGTCCAGGGTATGAAGAGTGAGCAAAATATCTTCAAGTTTATTAATTATTTGTCACTTGACTGAAACCTAATTCACACAGAATCAACTTATTATAGGATAACCTGCTCATCTATTGACGATCAACAAAAGCAGAGTAGAAAGGCCGGTAAACTGCCACGGGAAACACATTTTATTATTGCCATGGGTTGCATTTGGATAAATCGTCTTGCCAACCGATGACAAACAATAGATAAATTTACTAACATAGAATCTGCATATCAATTACTCCCATGCTTCAGTAACTATCATTGAACAGTATTATGTGTAAAGTACTACTGACTTGGGAGTAGTCTGTCTTTAAATTCGAAAAATGCACGTGATAAGAAGCTTATGGAATTTGAAGAAAATGGGAGAATATACAAATATAATAGTATGGCGTTTGGAATAGGCATGCATTCTTGCACTGGTTTGGAATTGGAAGAATATACTTTCCTCGATGGTAGTGAAAAAAGTTTTTTCAATGTTGAGCTCTATAACAATGTACAGAAAACATACTTAAACAAGTATACTCCAAAACAACACTCATTAATGTAATTCGAAACAGAAAAGCCAGATCTCTCTCTCTCTCTCTCTCTTTCTCTCTCTCTCTCTTTCTCTCTCTTCCTCCATCGCTCTCTGTGATCTCGTAAAAGAGAACTCGAATATTTGATGATAACCGGTAAGATAAAGAATAAATATCGAGAAGTCGAGCACAAACAATGTTTTTACAGAGTGGGAAATAATGGCTGAACGTCGACCTATCTGTTTTAGAGACAATCTAGGGATTGGTACTTTGAAAGAGACCCACATTTGAGTAAATAAAACCTGCCAATAAATGTGTTGCTTTCGATGGAAAAACGCTTACTTTGTTTATAACAAAAAATCAAATTCTAATTGTTTGCCTTAAAAAATAACATTATCTGTAGCAAATTCTGGCAAAGCATTATTAAGGTGACTTTTTGTTAAACAAGAAATGAGACAATATAATGCAATAAGACAATAATCAACCTCAACTTTTAAAAAAATTAATTTTTTACAAGGGGCTTAAAATAGAGGAGCCGTGGCTTAATGGTTACTGCAGTTCCTCGAAAGCATGAATTCATTATTAGTATACTTTAAGTGTGTATATGTACTGTAAGTGTGTATCGATGTGACTGTGCCTGGTGTTTCTACCTTTGCAAATGACCAACAGAGAATAGTACTGAAAGGCCCATAAAGTGAAACATATAATTGTTTTTTAGATCAACCATCAAATTAATTGTTACTTATGTATTTATATGTGCTACTGAGTTCCGCATGGGCGTTTGTATTTGTTATTATCATTCAGTTTCCAATAAAGTTGTGCAGTACCTTTCACGTCGCTCCCTTCTTTAGTTATATATGCTTTTTTTTAATGCAAAGAAATGATTCACAGAGAGATAAAAATGAATATTCTTTCTTGTTTTTATTCAGCTATCTAAACCTTGCAGTCAATTTGAAATAAAATACGATGTCAAGGGGTCAAAGGTTAAGTAGAAGATATTCCAGCTACTATACTTAAAAGCGATTACAGTATAGTTCAGTTTACGGTACTCTTTGTAACATTAAACTCACTTTCTAAAGATCCAGATTTTCCACCACCATCTATAAAGAGATAGACAAATCTTCACGAGCCAAACCAATAGAAAGGATAACATTGCTGCTCTTCCAAACTCCACTGTTTTCGTCTGTTTCCAATACGGAGAGAACTAACTAGCTTTGTGACCCAAGATCTGAAACAAACATTATTTAATTGAAATCAGAACATAGGTACAGGAGAAAAAAGTCATTTTTTGCCACACGATGATATATACTTTTTCAATATTTTCCGAAAGTTTATTGTGTTCTCGCTGCTCAGGTAAAAAAGGCTGGTTTTCTGACGTACCTGGTTCATTATATGTGATAAGGGCTCCAAGATATACGGATTCAGTAACTTTTGCGATTGGGAATATCTATATAGATTTAAAAAAAATTAGACATCTTTTATTTACTATATCAAAAGTTTTCTTTTATCTTCGCATCCGGCATGAATGTAGCAAGTCAACAAAAGTCTTTGCTAACACATATTTTGGGGGGAACAAGAGAAAAATGAAGAGGACAGAAGGTCAAACCAAGGAGGTTGAATAAAATGTAAATGTTGCGATGAGGATTTACTAATAACTGATAATAACTTTTAAATCATTTCTTTTTCTTTTATGCTCATTTTGTTGTTTCCAAGTCTTTGACATTTGTATTGAGAAATTAGTAGTCACTCTAGCGTCTTCCATTTGCCGATAGACATGTTTTCGCTGCGGAAATTATAACATTTTATGTACAGTACTCGCTATTTAAGTGTTTTGTAAAACGATATTAATGTATTAGGGCCTGGCCGTAAATTTGTATAGAAAAATTAGTGATCACTCTGCGGAAATTATAACCTTTTATGTACAGTACTCGCTATTTAAGTGTTTTGTAAAACGATATTAAGGTATTAGGGCCTGGCCGTAAATTTGTATAGAAAAATTAGTGATCACTCTAGTGTCTTCCATTTTCCGATGGAAATGTTGTTCTCTGCGGAAATTATAACCTTTTATGCATAGTATTCGCTATTTAAGCATATTCAATTTTTTAGACATATGGCTAGTAGCGGAGTGGCATCAAATGACATCAAAAAAGAAGATCGAGTTAGCGAAAAGTGCGAATGATATGGAGAGAATAAACTGGGCTTGGAAATACACCATTGAGAAGATATTGAACAAAACTAAATCAGTTTCAATGACAGAATATACAAGAAACCAGAACTGTCTTGAATTCCTTGTAAAATATGTTTTACGGCTAGGGTGTTACAATAGTGTAAAAAACTTTAAGTAAAGCGCATATGCAAAATAGCGGATATCTTTTTCTGAACCAGAGGTGTCTTCTAGGTACAGGTTTAACTTTTAAAAACTATACACCATAAATTGTACTGGTGCTGTGTCAGCTATGTTCATTGAAGAAAATTGTTCAGCAGTTCAATTTTGAATAACACGGTGAAAGCATGTGCTTATTCGAAACTATTAAAATATTTATGACTCTGAGCAAATGAATCCACAAATCATTCAAGTTAATGTTTTATCTAAATTACAACGCTTTCTTTTACTATTGCAGTTTCAGTTTTGAAAATTAATCCAATTCATTAAAGCTCTACGTTCTTAAATAGTTGCAAATATAATTAATTTAAAATAATAGCTAATTTGTTGAAAAGTAAATAAAACTGATGGTTAAAGTGAAAAGCCAAAAATGTGGTCTAAACTTTTCACTGTTTTATCAGTGATAATAAATTCTGAGTTTGTGTTTCCAAAAAGAAAATAATATAATTTTTCGAACATTCGAACCCTTGCCTGAGATTTTATACCATCTGCCATCTTCCTAAACTTGCTGAACTGATTCCTCAGTCACATGAATCTAGCTCTCTTTTCCACTTATCGTTCAAATATCCTCTTTTATTATATTAATTTTTTACACATGGTTTTTAGCAAGTTTGAAATAGAATGATAGGTGATTCCATTTTCAACTGTTTATGTAAGTTTGTATGCAGAAACAAAATAAATTAAATTTATCCTTTGATACTAGAGAAAAATAGCGCACCTTAATTTAGGTCTGCTCAAAAAATTAAATGTGCTGCTCAAAAGTTAAACTTGGTTTTCTGTCAATCTGCATCTAGAATTTTAGCAGTTAACATTTTCTTGAGTGGATTTCGTTTTTTCACAAGTGTATTTTGAAAAAAGAAAATCTCTTCACAGCAGATATGACATTGACATTCCAAGACACGGAGAAACTCGGTGGTTTTTTATTATTTCCGTACCCTCGGAGTTATCCATAACAATTACAGCATGATAAATTTTCTTCTTCTTCTTCTTGTCCCAGACTCTATGTTGTCCCTCCAGTAGGAAGCACAATTTAGGACCGCTTCGGTGGGTTCCGCCAGAACGGCAGGTGCACAGTTTGGTGCCGCGCTGCAGGTGAGTAGATGTTCCATTGTCTGTGTGGCCCCATATATGCATTGGTCGAATTTTGCAAGCCCCTATTGTTTACGCGAAGCCATACATTTGCCTTGGTCAACTCTGAGCCGGTTGTGAGACTTCCAGAGAGGCCATGTTAGACCTGAGCCTTCCGCCAATTGTTCATTTGGAGTCATGCCTCTTTCTATCCGTGCACTCCCGCATTCACCAAGCTGGTTCCACTGGTCCAGCCAGTTGTTCTTGCCTTGCCGATCTTATTGTATTCCAGAGGCACTGCACAATCAAGGAAGCTGTTGCGAGATTTAAGTCGCTTTCGTGGGGCCTTGTGCTGATAATGAAAGCTTTTAATGAAATTGTTGATAGCACTAAAGGCTACGATGACCCCATTCTAACTCTGGCTAATGTTTTATTGCGGCATTTGAACAGCGTGTATTTTGCTTTCGAGTTTTTATACTTTTGGTTGCGATCATTTGGAACAAGCTCCTCCTAAGCGTCCTTTAGCTGTCGTTTACAAAAACGAAAACAATGAGTCTTCAAAAATTAATTCCCTTAAATTTGAGCGCGTGATATGCAATGTTATTTATTGTACCATTGTTTTGAAATTATACTCTAAGAAGCCCAATGTACGTCCGTCCGATTCTACCAACTAATCACCAGATGGCCTTACAACTATATAACTTTTTATTACGTTAGTATGTGCAAGAGGAAAAATATAGATTTTTGACTCAATAAATGCTTAACCCAGAAGGATGGGAAATAGTAATGAATTTCTCAAAGTAGGCATTCTCTGTAGGGTTACCTATCATAAGCCAAAGATGTTGGGCAAGTCTAGGCAAGCCTCTGTAAGGGTGTTTTTGACTGACAGAATTATGCTGAATGGACAAAAAAAATGTACAAAACTTTGAGCCTTTCCTCATTGGCTATCAACTTGAATAAGTTTGGGCAAGGCCAGGACACCATTGTATGGAAGTTTGTTTGAGCCTATTATCAGCAAAATGATATCACCAGGACAACTGTATGAAATTCGGACAACCCTGGATACGTCTGAAAATGATAAGCCAAGTTATTTTCAGAAGTTAGGGTACCATTTAAGTTAATCAAGTTACCCAATGCTGGAGGTACAAAGCCTTGAGAATATCTGGTCAAGCTCAAGTCTAAACAAGTTTTGACAAGCCTAGTCTAGTAAGAAAAAATTTGAACTAGATTTTTTATATAAGGACAAATTTAAGCTTTGTTCGCCTAATTGCTATATGCAACTCCTATAATTATCATATATTTACAAAGGATTAGTGACTGGTGAAGTGAGCAACAGACCAAGTGACTGACGCGGGTTCTAATGGAGATATGAAGTCAATTTACAAGCTATATCAGATGCAAGAACCTTCTGAGCTAGAACCTTTTTTAACAAATCCCTTTTTTCCCATGTTTTGAAACAAATAATAACGAGGAACAAACAGACGGACAAAGCCTCCTACCAGGATAAAACTGCGCATCTAAAAACAGATATGTAAAAATGGATTTTTTACCTTAGTTTTTAGTGCTTTAGTCTACATCTAAAATAATGCACTTTTTTCCAATGTTTCCATTATTGCGCTTAGTTACGGTGATACGATATTTGAAATGGAAACTTAGTTGTTCCTAGATAAAAAATTTAGCCTTGCTACTAAAATTAGGTTTCATTAATATATGTAACAAAATCTCTAACTGATACTGCTGTTTTTAATAAACTGCACCTTTTTTTTCGAGGAGGAGGTTATGAGTGTGTGCAAAAAAGCGACGAAAGTGTTACAAATACTTCCAAACAAGGTGAAACAGGGAATACGTCTGCTTAATAATCTTCGTTAGCCCCAACCGAATGTAAAGCGGCTGTGTGAAAATGGATAGACGTTTCAATGCTTTGTGTAGATTAAGCTAACTTGTACATCAACATCTTTTAAATTTACATGAGTCAAAGTCTAAAAATATTATTAACACTTGCTCCATAATTATTCACCTCTCTAATCCACCAACAAAACTTTACCTTTCTGCGTCAAATCCCTTTCCTCTAGCAAGGTACACAATATCTTTCGATTTTTGACCAAAAAAATCAATATGTGACAGTAACACTCACAAAAGCTACAATAAACATTCGTTTGCATGATAAATTAAGTAAGAAAAATATATATGTTTTCCAAAGAAATCAATGCAAAATAGTGTACTGGGCTTAAACGTAGTAACACACTGTTTTTAGTACCCAAAGGGTTTTAACTCACATTTAAGTCTCACAAAAGAAAGCCTCAACACTAAGATGACTTGTAAAAATTTTATTTTGTATTTTAAAGCACTAAGCATTTATTGATTAACAAAAGGTTTATGTTATTCTGACAATAATTGTTATTGCCTTGAAACAATTTTGGAAAATGGGAAACATTCGGAGATCGACACAAGTATTGGTAAAACCATAACTAAGCTTGTTTGACTCTCTAAATTATTTTATATGGTGCAGAAACGTAGACGCTTTCAAAACAGATGAGAAATCAAATAAATTCCTTGCAACAAGTGTTATAAAATAATGCTAAACGTTAAATGAACAGGCAAAAAATCCAACCAACGCATTTTAAGAGATGGCAAGAGGACAGAATAAATTGGAACTATGCAGTTACGGCGCTTTGGAATTTGGGAGATGTGATCAAGGAAGACATGAGGAAAGTAGGAGCGAAGCCAGAGGACTGCATGGACCGCCAAAAGTGGCTGAGACAGTGTCGAGCGGCCGACCCGTCCTAGTGATGGAACAAGACCGCAAAGAAAAGAAGAAGAAGTTACGGCGCTTTGGACATTAGCTTTGAAGACCTGCTAACTCTATCATCAACAAGTATTCCCCTCTATAAAAATACACAAGGACATAGCGGAAGAGGAAGACTTCGTTTCACCGACATCAAACAAGTGCAAAGCATTACTGGAATGGGCATTAGGACGTTGTAGCTTATTAGGAAACAACCGGAAGACTTGGAAAGAAGGTTTAATAGGGCAGTTTGATTCGCAGATTTCCGACAGGAAAGGTAACGCAATGGTAATAGGTACTCAANAAGACATGAGGAAAGTAGGAGCGAAGCCAGAGGACTGCATGGACCGCCAAAAGTGGCTGAGACAGTGTCGAGCGGCCGACCCGTCCTAGTGATGGAACAAGACCGCAAAGAAAAGAAGAAGAAGTTACGGCGCTTTGGACATTAGCTTTGAAGACCTGCTAACTCTATCATCAACAAGTATTCCCCTCTATAAAAATACACAAGGACATAGCGGAAGAGGAAGACTTCGTTTCACCGACATCAAACAAGTGCAAAGCATTACTGGAATGGGCATTAGGACGTTGTAGCTTATTAGGAAACAACCGGAAGACTTGGAAAGAAGGTTTAATAGGGCAGTTTGATTCGCAGATTTCCGACAGGAAAGGTAACGCAATGGTAATAGGTACTCAAAAATTGTCTTAACATAAATTGAGAAAAATCAACAATAGTAGAATTTCGTTTGGTCTAACTGACAACGTATATTCTTCACTATATATATAAATAGATAGATAGATAGATAGATAGATAGATGGATAGATAGTTTGATAGATAGCATAAGAGTGAAACACCCAGAAAACGTTAGCCAAAGATGGAACTCGCTGATTATATGACAATAATGGGGCAATACATACATGGGCAAGCCACATCACAACACGAAAGACAACACAACGAGAAACGCAAGAATGAATTATTTGCAAATAGAATGAAGACAGATGATGGATGAAGGATAGAAATGAATAGAGATATGCTGAAAAAAGTGTGTATATATGTTCGCAAATATATCTTAGATTAGTGTACCTCAGCACAATTGATTTACTTAACAAAAAGAGATCATTCTGACTGCAAGGTGTTAAATAGTTACCTGCAATTGACAGCAAGTACAAAAATATTACACCTATTTGTAAACTAGTCCTAGTGGTTTAAGACTTTTCACACCTCAAATTAGCTTTAGTTTGTTGAAGAAAGTAAACTCTAACAATTTTACTCTCATAAATAATTTAGTTAAAAATCCAACACAAACAAGCATTCTGCAGGGGGTTTTACCTCAGAGAATAAAAAATGTTCTTTTTTATAAATGTGATATAACGAGATTTAAATATAACAGTGAAATACATGCGCAAGAATTAATACTTACTGTAAAAATTCGTAGTGAATTTCTGAGATTTGTTGTTTTGGTCTTGTTCTTCGCTCGGAGGTATAGAGCAAACTGATGGTAACGAAAGAGCATATCTTCACTTTTAACCTATGCACGCACGTGACATTCACAAATCAACCTTTGACCCTAAGATTAACTGTAGTACAAATCAAGCACGTTGAAAGTGGTCATAAATAATTGATTTGAACATTTAAACAACTTGAGTTCTCAAAGTATGTATTCTTTTCATGGTACAATGATTTATATCGAACACCAATAGCTGCAGAATAGATTTTATCAATGTTTTTCTCCAAAGCCTTTCCTGTTACCGAAAAAAACCCAATCCCAATTTAGTATTGTGTGTGTGTCATTTGGCATTAGAAGAAATAATTCTGATCAACATTTCTAAAAAGACAACATACCTATTAGATTCTTTAACATTTTCAATTCATTTTGATTAAAAGAAGACATCTGAAGTCTTCCTTTATTTCTATGTAATTTAGAAGTATGTTTTCCGTACACATAACATCAGTGCATAGGAGCTCCAACCAACTAGTACTCACTAGAGGAAATATAAAATCAGGTGGTAGAACAGTACATAAGTTCTGGTTTGAATAGAGAGGAACAGTTTTGGCTCATGATTGAGCTTAGTTTTTTTGGTGTTAACAATAAAATAAAACCAGTTGACTCTCGCCCTCATACAACAATACTTACACACATACACTTACAGTTAGCAAACAAAATAGCAAGTATGAATGCAGAGGAACGCTTTTGGATTATCAACGAATCTAATTTATTTTCCTTCAATATTAAAATAAGACCATTTACCACTTGGTCACGGACACACATATAAACAGATGTGTAGTTAGGAAAGTAGGTACTAACATAGGTTCAGAAAAACTTGAAGACCAATCTAAAAAAGCTGTCTAATATCACTAATAATACAAAATTATATTTGTTTTTTTTGGGAAAAGGAAACAATTTTGATATAGCTAGAGCTGGTGGTACATTTTAAGTGAGCAACGACCTTTCACTTTTACTCTCTTAATCCTTAATCTTAGTTATTAATGTAACAAAGTTGGATTGGCTTGGAAATTGAGGTGAGATTGGTGTTGGGTTGCAAATAAAAGGCATAAAAGTTATAAAAACTAGTGCAAAATAAAATATATTTCCTACAGCTATTGGAACCATTTTATACTTCCTGGGGTTAAGAGTCATTCAGACCTTTATCTTGTTGTTTTGCAATTCTAGCATTTTCATCAATACAAAACACTTTTTAATCAAATCTATTCACGTGATATGTGGTTGACGCACTGTTTTTAGATTGTTGGGCTATCCTGTTTTCAGGTCAAGAAACAATAATACTATTTCCGTTATGCCTTTAAATTAGATTAAAAATTCCATTTGTTTCAGGAGTGAAATAAAATTCGTAAAATAGGTGTCATGCAAATATCTTTCTAAACAAATGTAAGACTATGATCAGCTGTGGTCTGCATATAAGCCTGGTGGGGCATCATACTTATTGAATTTGTTTGCACGGTATTCGGTCAGTGCTGAAGCAATCTTTTTAAAACCATAGATAAATTTACGTATTTTAAAGAGTAACATTTAACCAAGCACATTGACTCACCGATACATAGAAGGCAAACCTAGCCTCAATCGACTATCGTGCATCTAAGCTGATAAATGGCAAAAATTCATCAAAACGAGTGATATCAACGTATGGAAGAATGAAGAAGCAAGCCTGCAGCACTGTCCGTAACTGTATTGCTGGAAACGTGAAGCCCGTTCAGCAACTACTTTCAAGTTAACACGCACGTTCGAGTTACAAGAAATAATAACTTTTCAATAAAACTTTCTACGATAAAACTTGAAATAGGTCCTCAATCGTTCTATTACCAAGGTTGTCGACGTTACAATGATCTTCCGTTAGAAATACGTAAAGAGGAAAATTATAAAAATTATACTCAGAAATTAGGCTTGATTTTTAAATAAAATGATTTCAAATAGCTTTTTGAATTTTTAGGTTTTTCAATTTTAGTGATTAGTTCCTCTAAATTTCCGCTATTCAATTTAGGCTCGTTTTTCAGCATTTTCAGTGTCTTACTATGTGCTAATAGTCTAAGATCAGCCCTAAAGCAGTTTTTAGCTTCCTGTTCTCATTCTGTTTTTCCTTTTTTCTTTTTGTTTACTAATGTGTTAAAACAGGACCACATTGATAGCAGTTTTTACAGTATAGGTAAAATACTGATATGTTTATATGTAAATTTTGCATACATGTATTATATCCTGTATAAACATTAATTTAATAATAATAATAGTAATGATAATCAGTGCATCAAAGTTGCCATTTGATGTGCACATATTACTATATTTGTTACAGGACTTGTTTTAGCATTAAAAAAAAATGAAACAAAAGGTCACATACACACCTTAGTCCCGAATACGAAAGAGAACATACTTTAGAAATAGAAATAAGTAAATACTAAAATTAGCTGTAATATAAATAATATCATCTTGATGATCGACTATTTCGTTGTCTTCTTTCGTGTACATCCGTCCGTTTTTTGTCAAAACTTTCACATGTTTGCGCGATTTTCGTTCTCCAAAATGGTTGATTGGTAACAATATCATTTCAGTTTTCGATAATCCCACCACTTTTTATCCTGCTTTTACAAATGTCTTTGTACCTCAAAATCGGGCGTCCCACAGGACGCACTCCTTCCGCAAGTTCTCCATTTTATACGGTTTTAACAACTCGTTGGTTATCCATACGACATACATGACCAAACCATCTCATTCGACTACGTACAAGCTTTATTTCGATGTCCTCTACATTTGCTCGAACCAACACTTCTTCATTGCCGACGTAATCATCCAATCGGATATTCAGATGAACAAAAGATGAATACATAGAAACAGGTTCCATTAGTAACTTGTAACAAAGGGTAAAACTTTGTGAATAATTACGACTTAATGACACTCAATGACACTTACATACTTACCTTTTTGCTTATGTAGCTGCTATTGAAGCTATAAAAAATTAAGTATCAACAATGAAATGCATAAAAACTTTTTGATTGATCAAAATCCTCAATTTATTCTCTTTAATTTTCTAAATGAGACTAGTACCACCACACATATACACACTAACATAAACATCTGTAAAAGGTCCTTTCAATGAAGGGAACAGGGTTAGAATGGTTATTGCACGGCTTGCTGGTAGTGTACGATCCCGAAGCTTGGGATAGAGCTCAGAGAGGATGCCTCATTAACATTAAACAATAATTCCTGGATGTTTCTCACAGTTGAGTGACACAGATGTTTTCCTGGTTGGCTTATTGTAAGGGAAAGTCTATTGCTTAGCCTTGACTAAGGCTTTGGACTATTTTCACTATAAAGTATTGTGTAGTTTTGGCGTTGACGTTTAGTGGATTCTATAGCCAATGTTTACTCACACATTTTCACATTATGACAATTTCAAGTAAACGTTCGAAGAGTAAACCAGTTTCGTATAACTCATCAACACTTCAGCAAGACTAATGCTTAGCCTTGACTAAAGCTATGGCATTTATCAGCATTGATTACTTGTATATTCGTCACAAACGTCTTCTCATCTTCAAGTACTCGATACACCATAGACATTGTTTCACAGTGTATGTTAAATCAATTTTACAACTAGCTCAACAAGCAAATTAAAAAAAAAAAATTAACCTTAAACATGGCACCAGCATTCACTTCTATGTTCTTCTAGGTATCTTTTTTTCACCATTCTCCATCTTTACAGAAATTGAATTGATGAAATTACCTTCTTTATGATCAATTTTACTTAAGACAAAACTGGCCCAGCTCTTATTCCTAAACCAATATCTTTGCACGAAAGAACTTCGCCTTCCGTCTTCGATACTGACTTGTCACTGATGCTGCTGGAGTACAAGCCTTTGACTTCTCTGTATCACAAGGCTTATCACGTGTTGCTGACTTTCCATTCAAACGTCCTGACAAAGACAGTCAACACCATCCTATTTGCCTCTATCTTATGTCCAACGGTGACATATGCCCATTGTATAACTCTGCTCCACTGAATCATTCTGGTCATATTGTGATCATAGTTTCTGTCTTTCTTGTTTCTTAATGTGATAGGGAATAACTATTACCTTACATTCTCTACAGTTACAACAAAGCAGAAAGGGATAGGTTTTTGTGATTGATGTTTCTTGGAATGATGTTTACAAGTTTGATATTAGACACCAGTTTGACCTTGGCTAAGTTGGCATTAGTGCTTTCGTTCCCAGAAAGGAAAAAAGGTTCAGACTTCATTCTTCGCCTTGTTTTCCACTAGCATATTTACCAGTCTCTACTCATCACAACCATTATCTTTACCCCAAAAGGCAAAAACCTTCTCCTCAGAATAAGCAACTCTTCACCACTCCAAGAGGTTTCTTGAGTACTTTAAACAAAATTACATGGAAAGATCTCGTAACATGATAATGAACCAAAAGATTGGATCTTGAGAGAATCTGCAATCCATGGCTGCAAAACTGTACATTTTCATTTTCTTCTACTCTTTAACTAATTTGAAGTCTTCTTTCAGAGGTAAACCCGAATTCATTGTGCAGCTTTTAGCAGCTAATTCTAGTTTCAGTGATGTGGTCATAATTTACTTGACATCAAATCATACGAAGAATCATATATTAAGAAAATTATAATTATTCCTACCTTAATTGCATTTATCATTTTTCGTTTTAGTAAAGTTATAGCCATTGCGTATGACGGCATTCAAGCAACTGTACCACGAAACGGCTGTCCAGAAATCTCACATTTTCCCTTGAAACTAATAAACAAATATTTTAATGAATCATGCTTCCCTTTCATTTGCCAAGTAGTCTCTCTCACTTCTGTTCTTTAGATCTCTGGTCAAAGTTCTGATTCTAGAAAGTACTAGGCAATTAGCAGTTTACCTATTATAAGCAAGATCTTTGTGTCGATTATCAATGTCTCCTAAGTTAAATACCTTAGGTCTCTTGACCTTTCTTGTAATCATCACTTTAGCTTTCGATCGTCATCTCTTTTCGGATATGTTCACCGCTACCTTGATATTTCTGTCAAAGGGAAGTTTATTGTTCTTCAGACTATGAATGCTTTCTGTTGAGGGATGAGTTCTTTTGAGTTTTCCTAAAGCTCAGAGTATTCGGCTTGTTGGTTAAAATGCTGTCCGTATCGTGGGCTTTTCTATGCAGTTGTAGTTTCAAGGTTGTATTGGATGATTGCTCCTCCAGTGCTATGATTGGAGTACTATATCTCTCTGATTGGAGAAAGAAATGACTGGTCATTTTGAATGCCCACAAAATTACATTTTCTATTTTATTCGCTATAACTTTAATTCTTCCAACAGCTGCTATAAATAATACTGAGCTTTCTGAGAGCCCTCGCCCTTCATTCTCTCATGTCCAAGCTATTCTCAAGACAGCTTCCATTTTGACTATAAATCTTCCTGAAGCTTTATAGTCAAAGTGGTTTATCTCTTAGGGTAGAGAACTAAATAAATGTGTGTTTACTACTAAGGGCTATTTTCCTTGCTCTTTCTAACATTTTCCTCATGTATGCTAATACGTACGTATACATCACCAGAATATATTGTCATGGCTGTTCTTTAAGTATTTCCAAAGAAGATACTCCTTTGAAGTATCTATTATGCTTATGTCCTCATATTTTTTTACCGGCCCCACGCTACGCAAAGGAAAAAGAAGAAATGACATCTGAAAGGAATTAAAATTATTTAACTTCACAGAAAGGATCAGGAAGACTGGCTTGCAATGGTTCGGACATCTAGAAAGAGCGCATATTATTTGGTTAGCTCAAATAGCTGAGGTGATACGTTTGTACCAAATGGAAATACCCTTATTTCAGACGTTCTAGACGTCTTAAATTAATCGTATGGGGAGATGAAAAAGTCTTCAATCCCACAAAGTACACAACAGGTAGTGTAATTAGACCTGCAGCCTAAAACCATCCTCGATCTTTGTAAAAAGTGACGCAAGAATCAGTTTATGTAGTGTAGAAACCCACAACAAATCGCTTCTTGACCTTTTGGCTAAGTTCAAATGCAGAACTCTGGTCTTTCCTTGGTCATAGCGTTGGCTATAGGGCCAACTATGCAGGACAAGTGGTCTCGAGATGTTTCAGCTTTGGCTTAAGACCAACCCAAGAAGAAGGGGCTTTCAACAGAGGATCGTGGAGTGTGATCCCTATGTCTTGCATTCTGTGTTGTCTTGCATGCTTTCTGCCCCACTTTTTTTTTCTTGATCTGTTGCTTCCTTTCAGGTCTTGCAGAGATGGAAATCTGTGAAAGACAAAAATGGGCCCACTGTTTAGCAGAGGTTGCATCAATGAAAGACTCAGGAGCCCACAACAGAAATTAACAAGAGTTTCACTGTCATTTTTAGTACCTTTAGGTATTGTATCGTATAACATTGAATATAAACCATTAAAATTTTTTGAGGGTTTAAAACTTGAAATTCCAACAACAAAAGCTAAAATGATTCTTCATATGAGAAGAAAAATTGTAAAGAACTATATTTTGTTGTTGTCGTTACTTAACAGGTCCTCTGAAGATTCGTGTAGGAAAATGCACCAAATCGAGGCTGTTGATTAGAAATGCATCAACATAGATTTAAGCAGGTTGTTTATGCATCAAGATATATCCAATAAACCTTGAACACTTCTCTTGTTTATGATTACCAGAGAGCAGGCGACGTAGTTACTTCCGCCATTTTTAGTTCACCCTAAAGATGTTAGAAATGCTTATGAACGTGGTGCTGCAATATTACCGGTGAAGGACTTAAAATCATAAAAAGATATTGAAAACTTAATGGAAATTGCCGCAAATAGAACTGGATGGAGAAAAGTGGCTGACGTTGTTGTAGATTATCCAGGAAAAGCGAAGTGATGGCATGTTTTGGTGCAAGACATGATTCCTCTTACTTCGTAAGAGGAATTGTACTTTGTACCAAATTATTCTTCTCACCAAGCTGCACACCCATCATATATTATTCATCTTATAGTGATCAAGAGTGCACAGCGGTATATGAGAAAATACACAACTTCATCTTTTATCACTGATGGGGTGTTTCCATTACTTGTCCCACACATCCACAATCCATGTTATTGGTGAGTTCTGGTTCATTAATAATTGGGCTTTTGTCCTGCTTGATCTTCTAAGAAAAACCATTTGTTGGTAATAGTAATTATAGCTATCTTGATTTGAATAATTTAGAAGCTTGCTGTAACAGATGCGAAATTCCTTTTGATCTTGTTGATAAATTCTCTCCAGAGTAGGTACGAAAACTTAAATTCTCGCATTATATTAATCATGTGGCTTCTTATAAGGGAATCATTACAGCCGAGTACACAAGTTCGGTGTAGATTAGCGTAACCTTTTTGCGGAGAGATATCAGTTTTAAAGACACTGAAACATAACTGGGCGTGAAGCTATAATATATAATAGGGAAAGCTTATTGTAAATGAAACAACTACATTAGAGCGATAGAGGCGCAGGGAAAGAACACGGGATCCGACGCGCTGCAATCTCAAATTATATTGATGCAAAACTGGGTACCTTTTCCCTTAACAATTCATGCATATATTAATTAATTCTTTTTAGTCTTGACGGTACCTGGTTTCCATCAGAAAAATCGTTTTCATGAGATAACTTAAAGTTTTATTACAGGGAAAAGAAAAACAAGATTACGCTCGATTTTTAGCGATTGTGTTCAAACTGGTGGGAAGTGCGTTACAATGTCTTGAAATATAGTGTCAAATAAATTATTGTTTCTATTTCTTTGACGCCACATCCACTCACAAAAAAAACTGTCAAGCATAGTACGATGGAGGGGGAAAAGCTACTGTGGTGAAGGGGTTTAAAATCTATTGTTGGTGGGGGGAAATGGGAAAGTACCCAAATCTGTAACTTGCTGTTGACAACCAATTCATGGAGCGAAGCAGGGTTAGTTAATGAAAATAAATATGAAGGCAGATTTATCATAAATGTTGTCAGAGGAAACAGCATAATTACCAGTTCTTGTTAGTTACATTAGAGTAGTGCATAAGGTAGGGAGGCTTTTCGGAAGAGATACCGAACTTATTACCCAAATGTCCAGTAAATGGAAAACAGCACTCCAACGGAAAAACTAACGGGGGTTTTCATTACCTGATCAGGTATTTCCTAAATATAATTAATGTAAATCAAATAGTGAGTATGGATGTTTTGTACCAAAACACATATTTTGAAGCTAGTTGATAGAAAGTATCTTTACTGTTACTAAGAGAGTGAGAGAGAGAGAGAGAGAGAGAGAGAGGGAGAGAGAGAGAGAGAGAGAGAGAGAGAGAGAGGGGAGGAGAGAGAGAGGGGGGGGGGGGAGAGGGA
>RDPX01000151.1:1886281-1908426 GCA_003991215.1 Morbakka virulenta
TCGGAACTTGCCATAAATCTACAAAGATTTCAACTATCCTTCCCAGACCTAACTAAATAATAAGTAACACTAACAATATCTGCATTATATTGACTGAAAGTTAATACCTTACTAAGTTTAATGGATCGGACTGACATAGAGTGGCATATTGAATTTTCTAAAATACATTTAAATAGCAGATATACGTGCCTCTTTAATCTATTCACCGTAACAGCTTAAAAGACTCCAAGTTCAAAGACCCATTTTGGAAACGGGGGAAACCCAGTAATTTTGTAAATTCAAAAGTATACCTGCTAAGCTCTTATCAAAAATTTGCAAATTTTGTGATAAGAGGAAATAGAAAAGTTTAAGAAGTGCTGGTCATACCAGTAACCTTTTCATTGCAAAAGATAAAAAGAAAAAAAAAATTTTGAATTTTTTTATAGAAAGAAGATTAGAGGCCTGTAAAATAGTTGTCCCTTTTTGCAGTGATTTTGAATTTGATTGTGAATGTAGTTTCTAAGGAGAATGTTGAGGGTAGCATGGAAAGACAGGATAACGAACGTGGATGTTCTGCGTAAGGTAGGGACTAGTAGATGTTTATTACAGATGATAGTGAACACGTAGATTCGGTTTATAGGGCATCGGGTGAGGAAGGAGAGGCTTGAAGAGGTTGTGCTGACTGGCCGTGCAGAAGGAAAAAGATCAAGGAGGAAGACAAAGAACTACGTAATGGGCATGGTTAGAAAGTGCAACCAGTTGGAGACCCACTGTACTCACTCAGGGTCTGAAGAACCACCAAGAGAATGTTGTTATGGGTGCTACCGACGCCAGATTTTCTGGCGCGGCACCCAGATTGATTGATTGATTTGAATTTGAAAGAAACAAAAACAATGACATTAAAAACTCCCGACTTGGTGGTGTTATTTTCGTTGAGGAACAAATTTAACCCCTTACCGTCTTAGCTTCCAAACAGTTTTACATAACTTAATATTCATCGCTCTTGTTGTTACAGAGACGTAAAGGGTTTTTAAATTATGAAAATACACCGGCGCTACACAGAGACTGGGTACTAACTTTTTTTTGGTTTCCTGAATATGGCCTTCTAAGAGGTATTTCTGTCCTTTTTTGTACGGCAAAGCTTTTGACACTAGTAGGAAAAGAATTGTTTCTAAAACGTTTCATGTACAATTCAGGTTGACTGTAATATACTTAATTACCCATAACAACAACACTATCTGTAAAAACCACAAACGACGTCAATTTGAAATTTCAGATCCGAAATAAATAGATTTGTGGTTTTGACTGTACTAAGTATTAAATTAGTTCACAAGTACATTAAATTGGCCAGAAATTCCAGTAAAATGTTAATTTAAATAATTGATCTATTCAAAAACAAGGTTTTAAACAGATTTATTCAAAGCTATTGTGATACTGCTATTCGCACACGCCCAGCCTCTTAGCCATATCTGCTTCCGTTTCATAAATTTCTTTTTTTTCTTGCTTGCGTATTTAATCGCTATTTTGCATCCGAATACTGCTTGTATCAATGCCCGCATTCAGCTTGTTTACGTATTTAGCAAGATAATTCTCGGTTATACTTCCCAGATCCATTATGCAGTTAATTAGCACCTTGCGTAATTTGTACATTCATCATTTGGAATAGCAACCAATTTATAATTATTCAGAACCAAACCATTCTTTTATATATGTAGCATATTTACCAAATCAAGTTAGGTTTTGGTTAGAGAGCTGTAAAGTAGTGTTTGAAGAAGGCTACGAATTATACACGATAAATGTTGGAAAATACTGTGTGTGTTTTCTTGAATCTAATCCTGTGAGTTGACGCTCGGAACTTGCCATAAATCTACAAAGATTTCAACTATCCTTCCCAGATCTAACTAAATAATAAGTAACACTAACAATATCTGCATTATATTGACTGAAAGTTAATACCTTACTAAGTTTAATGGATCGGACTGACATAGAGTGGCATATTGAATTTTCTAAAATACATTTAAATAGCAGATATACGTGCCTCTTTAATCTATTCACCGTAACAGCTTAAAAGACTCCAAGTTCAAAGACCCATTTTGGAAACGGGGGAAACCCAGTAATTTTATAAATTCAAAAGTATACCTGCTAAGCTCTTATCAAAAATTTGCAAATTTTGTGATAAGAGGAAATAGAAAAGTTTAAGAAGTGCTGGTCATACCAGTAACCTTTTCATTGCAAAAGATAAAAAGAAAAAAAAAATTTTGAATTTTTTTATAGAAAGAAGATTAGAGGCCTGTAAAATAGTTGTCCCTTTTTGCAGTGATTTTGAATTTGATTGTGAATGTAGTTTCTAAGGAGAATGTTGAGGGTAGCATGGAAAGACAGGATAACGAACGTGGATGTTCTGCGTAAGGTAGGGACTAGTAGATGTTTATTACAGATGATAGTGAACACGTAGATTCGGTTTATAGGGCATCGGGTGAGGAAGGAGAGGCTTGAAGAGGTTGTGCTGACTGGCCGTGCAGAAGGAAAAAGATCAAGGAGGAAGACAAAGAACTACGTAATGGGCATGGTTAGAAAGTGCAACCAGTTGGAGACCCACTGTACTCACTCAGGGTCTGAAGAACCACCAAGAGAATGTTGTTATGGGTGCTACCGACGCCAGATTTTCTGGCGCGGCACCCAGATTGATTGATTGATTTGAATTTGAAAGAAACAAAAACAATGACATTAAAAACTCCCGACTTGGTGGTGTTATTTTCGTTGAGGAACAAATTTAACCCCTTACCGTCTTAGCTGCCAAACAGTTTTACAAAACTTAATATTCTATCGCTCTTGTTGTTACAGAGACGCAAAGGTTTTTTAAATTATGAAAATCCACCGGCGCTACACAGAGACTGGGTACTAAGTTTTTTTTGGTTTCCTGAATATGTCCTTCTAAGAGGTATTTCTGTCCTTTTTTGTACGGCAAAGCTTTTGACACTAGTAGGAAAATAATTGTTTCTAAAACGTTTCATGTACAATTCAGGTTGACTGTAATATACTTAATTACCCATAACAACAACACTATCTGTAAAAACCACAAACGACGTCAATTTGAAATTTCAGATCCGAAATAAATAGATTTGTGGTTTTGACTGTACTAAGTATTAAATTAGTTCACAAGTACATTAAATTGGCCAGAAATTCCAGTAAAATGTTAATTTAAATAATTGATCTATTCAAAAACAAGGTTTTAAACAGTTCTATTCAAAGCTATTGTGATACTGCTATTCGCACACGCCCAGCCTCTTAGCCATATCTGCTTCCGTTTCATAAATTTCTTTTTTTTCTTGCTTGCGTATTTAATCGCTATTTTGCATCCGAATACTGCTTGTATCAATGCCCGCATTCAGCTTGTTTACGTATTTAGCAAGATAATTCTCGGTTATACTTCCCAGATCCATTATGCAGTTAATTAGCACCTTGCGTAATTTGTACATTCATCATTTGGAATAGCAACCAATTTATAATTATTCAGAACCAAACCATTCTTTTATATATGTAGCATATTTACCAAATCAAGTTAGGTTTTGGTTAGAGAGCTGTAAAGTAGTGTTTGAAGAAGGCTACGAATTATACACGATAAATGTTGGAAAATACTGTGTGTGTTTTCTTGAATCTAATCCTGTGAGTTGACGCTCGGAACTTGCCATAAATCTACAAAGATTTCAACTATCCTTCCCAGACCTAACTAAATAATAAGTAACACTAACAATATCTGCATTATATTGACTGAAAGTTAATACCTTACTAAGTTTAATGGATCGGACTGACATAGAGTGGCATATTGAATTTTCTAAAATACATTTAAATAGCAGATATACGTGCCTCTTTAATCTATTCACCGTAACAGCTTAAAAGACTCCAAGTTCAAAGACCCATTTTGGAAACGGGGGAAACCCAGTAATTTTATAAATTCAAAAGTATACCTGCTAAGCTCTTATCAAAAATTTGCAAATTTTGTGATAAGAGGAAATAGAAAAGTTTAAGAAGTGCTGGTCATACCAGTAACCTTTTCATTGCAAAAGATAAAAAGAAAAAAAAAATTTTGAATTTTTTTATAGAAAGAAGATTAGAGGCCTGTAAAATAGTTGTCCCTTTTTGCAGTGATTTTGAATTTGATTGTGAATGTAGTTTCTAAGGAGAATGTTGAGGGTAGCATGGAAAGACAGGATAACGAACGTGGATGTTCTGCGTAAGGTAGGGACTAGTAGATGTTTATTACAGATGATAGTGAACACGTAGATTCGGTTTATAGGGCATCGGGTGAGGAAGGAGAGGCTTGAAGAGGTTGTGCTGACTGGCCGTGCAGAAGGAAAAAGATCAAGGAGGAAGACAAAGAACTACGTAATGGGCATGGTTAGAAAGTGCAACCAGTTGGAGACCCACTGTACTCACTCAGGGTCTGAAGAACCACCAAGAGAATGTTGTTATGGGTGCTACCGACGCCAGATTTTCTGGCGCGGCACCCAGATTGATTGATTGATTTGAATTTGAAAGAAACAAAAACAATGACATTAAAAACTCCCGACTTGGTGGTGTTATTTTCGTTGAGGAACAAATTTAACCCCTTACCGTCTTAGCTGCCAAACAGTTTTACAAAACTTAATATTCTATCGCTCTTGTTGTTACAGAGACGCAAAGGTTTTTTAAATTATGAAAATCCACCGGCGCTACACAGAGACTGGGTACTAAGTTTTTTTTGGTTTCCTGAATATGTCCTTCTAAGAGGTATTTCTGTCCTTTTTTGTACGGCAAAGCTTTTGACACTAGTAGGAAAATAATTGTTTCTAAAACGTTTCATGTACAATTCAGGTTGACTGTAATATACTTAATTACCCATAACAACAACACTATCTGTAAAAACCACAAACGACGTCAATTTGAAATTTCAGATCCGAAATAAATAGATTTGTGGTTTTGACTGTACTAAGTATTAAATTAGTTCACAAGTACATTAAATTGGCCAGAAATTCCAGTAAAATGTTAATTTAAATAATTGATCTATTCAAAAACAAGGTTTTAAACAGTTCTATTCAAAGCTATTGTGATACTGCTATTCGCACACGCCCAGCCTCTTAGCCATATCTGCTTCCGTTTCATAAATTTCTTTTTTTTCTTGCTTGCGTATTTAATCGCTATTTTGCATCCGAATACTGCTTATATCAATGCCCGCATTCAGCTTGTTTACGTATTTAGCAAGATAATTCTCGGTTATACGTCCCAGATCCATTATGCAGTTAATTAGTACCTTGCGTAATTTGTACATTCATCATTTGGAATAGCAACCAATTTATAATTATTCAGAACCAAACCATTCTTTTATATATGTAGTATATTTACCAAATCAAGTTAGGTTTTGGTTAGAGAGCTGTAAAGTAGTGTTTGAAGAAGGCTACGAATTATACACGATAAATGTTGGAAAATACTGTGTGTGTTTTCTTGAATCTAATCCTGTGAGTTGACGCTCGGAACTTGCCATAAATCTACAAAGATTTCAACTATCCTTCCCAGACCTAACTAAATAATAAGTAACACTAACAATATCTGCATTATATTGACTGAAAGTTAATACCTTACTAAGTTTAATGGATCGGACTGACATAGAGTGGCATATTGAATTTTCTAAAATACATTTAAATAGCAGATATACGTGCCTCTTTAATCTATTCACCGTAACAGCTTAAAAGACTCCAAGTTCAAAGACCCATTTTGGAAACGGGGGAAACCCAGTAATTTTGTAAATTCAAAAGTATACCTGCTAAGCTCTTATCAAAAATTTGCAAATTTTGTGATAAGAGGAAATAGAAAAGTTTAAGAAGTGCTGGTCATACCAGTAACCTTTTCATTGCAAAAGATAAAAAGAAAAAAAAAATTTTGAATTTTTTTATAGAAAGAAGATTAGAGGCCTGTAAAATAGTTGTCCCTTTTTGCAGTGATTTTGAATTTGATTGTGAATGTAGTTTCTAAGGAGAATGTTGAGGGTAGCATGGAAAGACAGGATAACGAACGTGGATGTTCTGCGTAAGGTAGGGACTAGTAGATGTTTATTACAGATGATAGTGAACACGTAGATTCGGTTTATAGGGCATCGGGTGAGGAAGGAGAGGCTTGAAGAGGTTGTGCTGACTGGCCGTGCAGAAGGAAAAAGATCAAGGAGGAAGACAAAGAACTACGTAATGGGCATGGTTAGAAAGTGCAACCAGTTGGAGACCCACTGTACTCACTCAGGGTCTGAAGAACCACCAAGAGAATGTTGTTATGGGTGCTACCGACGCCAGATTTCTGGCGCGGCACCCAGATTGATTGATTGATTTGAATTTGAAAGAAACAAAAACAATGACATTAAAAACTCCCGACTTGGTGGTGTTATTTTCGTTGAGGAACAAATTTAACCCCTTACCGTCTTAGCTTCCAAACAGTTTTACATAACTTAATATTCATCGCTCTTGTTGTTACAGAGACGTAAAGGGTTTTTAAATTATGAAAATACACCGGCGCTACACAGAGACTGGGTACTAACTTTTTTTTGGTTTCCTGAATATGGCCTTCTAAGAGGTATTTCTGTCCTTTTTTGTACGGCAAAGCTTTTGACACTAGTAGGAAAAGAATTGTTTCTAAAACGTTTCATGTACAATTCAGGTTGACTGTAATATACTTAATTACCCATAACAACAACACTATCTGTAAAAACCACAAACGACGTCAATTTGAAATTTCAGATCCGAAATAAATAGATTTGTGGTTTTGACTGTACTAAGTATTAAATTAGTTCACAAGTACATTAAATTGGCCAGAAATTCCAGTAAAATGTTAATTTAAATAATTGATCTATTCAAAAACAAGGTTTTAAACAGATTTATTCAAAGCTATTGTGATACTGCTATTCGCACACGCCCAGCCTCTTAGCCATATTTGCTTCCGTTTCATAAATTTCTTTTTTTTCTTGCTTGCGTATTTAATCGCTATTTTGCATCCGAATACTGCTTATATCAATGTCCGCATTCAGCTTGTTTACGTATTTAGCAAGATAATTCTCGGTTATACTTCCCAGATCCATTATGCAGTTAATTAGTACCTTGCGTAATTTGTACATTCATCATTTGGAATAGCAACCAATTTATAATTATTCAGAACCAAACCATTCTTTTATATATATGTAGCATATTTACCAAATCAAGTTAGGTTTTGGTTAGAGAGCTGTAAAGTAGTGTTTGAAGAAGGCTACGAATTATTCACGATAAATGTTGGAAAATACTGTGTGTGTTTTCTTGAATCTAATCCTGTGAGTTGACGATCGGAACTTGCCATAAATCTACAAAGATTTCAACTATCCTTCCCAGATCTAACTAAATAATAAGTAACACTAACAATATCTGCATTATATTGACTGAAAGTTAATACCTTACTAAGTTTAATGGATCGGACTGACATAGAGTGGCATATTGAATTTTCTAAAATACATTTAAATAGCAGATATACGTGCCTCTTTAAAACCAACGTCAACAAAAATTAAAGGTCAAGGGCAAGCTATCCATTTTAAAACATTTTGCAATTAATCTAAATAATTGCATATCATCCAAATCACGAACCATAGATGTGTTGAGCAACAGAATTTATCTGCTACACGCAAACGGTGTGTTGCATCGAATTTTTTGGCAGACAATATACAGAGCTTCACGAAATACTTCTGCTCTACAGCACTCAATACTACCCCCTCTGAGAACCATAGTTTCACCTTCGTAGAACTAAAGACATCAATATAAGGAGACTATATTTTAATAACACAGACGCTTGCGTGCACAGAAATATCACGAAAGCGAAATCGAACAAAGTAACACCCACAGTGAATGGCAATGACTTGTATATTCGTTTAAGAAATCCACTGACCATCTACAACAATAGACGACATAAAATAGCTTGCGTGATGGGTTATCATTTAAAGGCGGGAGCAGAATTAGCAAGATATTGCGTGATTTAATGTTAAAACAGATGCTCCTCTTTCAATTAAATTCTGTAGGGCAGAAACCAAGGACAAACGATTACTTCTCTGTGCCAGCAAATGTCCCGTTGAAATTCAGAACATTGCACTTTTTGAAATGAAACTTCAACGTCCTGATATGCTCAGACGAGTGAAAGTTCAAAAAGCATCAAATTTAGGTAATATATATTTAAAAGGTGTAAGATGCTGGTTAAGAGCCAGGGGATGACTGGAAAATCAACAGCCTCCTACCCAAGCCTCTCTTTCTTAACCTTAGTCACTTTCCTGTATGTACTGGATCAAATTGATTTATTCGTTGTAGGTGGCAAACGAGTGTGGTTGGTACATATTTTCACAAAATCAATAAATAATAAGGTTTTTTTTTGAAGTACAAAGGAGAAAAAGTAATATAATAATAACAACTCTGAGTTTCTTGCTCTTGAGCAAGAAACTGAGAGTTATGTACTTTTATGAGAAATATTGAAATATAATTTTAACTTATATATATATATATATTCATATGAACTAATAAGAAACTCTGGGAAAAGTATGAGAAATTAAATATCTAATAGCTTGTCATGATTCAGCCAATTTCGAAATGCATCATAAATAATGCTGATATCACCTCTGATGCCTATCGTACTGCAATTCAGTTCATGCTTAGGTGTTTGCACGTCACCACATACACAGTTTTGGTTACAGCTCAGACCAACTTTATGCATGTAACTGACATGGCGGCCATAGCCATAGCGAATTCGATTTAGGAGGACCAAGTGGCTTCAAAGCAAGCAGATTTTTTGAAGGTGTCGGTATATATTCGTGGAGCATGCCCTCGGAATTACTCAATATTAATAGTGGTCCTTTGCACGTAAGTGACTTCCAGACTTGTTCAGGGCAAAAGAGAAAAAAATAATTTAATGTCTTCTTCCTTGAATTCGCCGGTAGGCTTTAAAAAATTTTGCTCACAGTAGCGTTTTTCCTTTTCTCTGACTGGCTCTTTCAAAATAAAAATTTGCTTGCGTCATGTTAAATGTTTTATGGACAAGAAATGTTCTCACAAGAAACCAAGTATGCAAGTGCATAGATGCTGTTATAAATAAAAACTTGCGTGCACTATGTTGGTTTTATTGATAAGAAATACATGCAAAAGCGAAAAAGTGTAGAAGTGCATGGATCATGTGATATATTAGCATGTGTGTAGCGGGTATTTTGATACTCTCTATCTGAATAAATGCAATTTTAGGTTTTGATAGGTTGGTCTACCTTGTATTCATCATTTGCAGTAGCAGAAGGGTGAAATACTGTGCATTTTTTAATGGCACTTCACGATCCTCGTAGGCAGGCAATTAATAAAATAAATACCAACTATGAATGTACAGGAACACGTTTGAATCACCATGACGTTAATTAATTTCTTTTAAAGCATGAAATAGGACAATGTTGCATTTGAATAGACACACACAGAAACACACACACACATACACACACATACATACACACAGACACACACAGACACACACACACACACACTCTCTCTCTCTCTCTCTCTCTCTCTCTCTTCCTCTCTCTCTGTCTTACCTATAACCTTGCTATATCAGAAAAAAGCAAACCCTAGCAGTGTTTTCTTCAGAAAAAAAGCTGCTTTTGCATACGTCCATGGGATATCTACTAAATAGACAAAAATGCACTACGATTAATATGGGAAACATGCATTAATAAGAGTCTCTTGTCTATAGAGAAAACCCATGTGCCGTGATCAAGGCTTTTAGTGTATTATCTAATGATAGAATAATTTCACCAAATCTTAATCGTAACAATAATCTGAGTAAAGAACCTTATTCTAAGCTTGATAATCGTGTAAACAGAAAGGTAAGAAAAAGTAAAGAGTTTAAACTTTTTATGGGCAAAAATAGTTTTTTTTACAGATTTGTTGTCACATCTGTCGTTCTCTCATTATTACACCACTAAGGTACGCCACATTGACATGGAAGGAGTAAATTGTTATGATGAAAACTTTTACGAAGGTATTCATATTTCGTTTCTGATCAAATGAGTGGTGTCGCTCATTTGATCAGAAACGAGATTGAGTCTAAATTGATGTGATATGATTTCAGCATGGTGAAGCTACAACAGTTGGTTAATCTTCGGTCATAAGAACTTTTCTTGTACCTTAAAAAAACTATAATTTGAGGTGTTGTAGCTTCACCATGCAGAACGTAACAACAGGAAAAGAAGGGCTACAGATATGGGCTTTCTTATCAGAATTAAAACAAACTGACAGCTTAGTACATAGTACAGAGACAAGCAAAGATGAAAATTCCAATAACATATTATAGTTTATTTATTTAGGGGTGCCGTGGCTCAATGGTTAGTGCAACTGCACAGTAACCAAGAATTCCAGGTTCGATTCCCCGAGCGGGCGACTTTGGAAATTCACAAAAGAAAAAGCCATTGGTTGGCGTCAGGAAAGGTATCTAAGAAATTCCACACTGCCAAATCCAAGTCCCTGTGAAAGGCACCGTCTGAGTCACAGTACTGGGGAAAAATGACGTTAATCATCCCCCCCCAAAATTGTAGATTATATTTTTTAGTTATCTTTGTCGAATTGACAATAAGCATCTAAGGACGTAGAAGTATTGAAAAGGAGTCTTTTATCTCTTATTTATATAACATCTGATGAACCAGTTACTCGGTACTTTAATCACAGAACAACGATCTTTGCTAATGACAGCAATGGAAAAGAACTACATGGAGACCATGGAATTTGTCAAAAACCACTGTCACAAGTGAAAAAAGGCCATATTGAAACTTTTTTGTTATTATTATAGGGGGCGTGTAATTTATGGAAACTCTTTCATTTTTCACTTGATTTCAACAGCGTTTTATCATTAACAAAAAAAATTTCCTTTATCTTGTCTAGTAAAATATTAAAGACAGGAAATTATATAGTAAAGTGAAATTAATGGTTGATTTATGGTTATAGGACTATGGGACTATGAGGAAAGCTTCAAATTTCAACTTTTTAAAGTAAGCAGTGTCCTTAATTACAAGTGAAACAAGGATATCTGTGCGCCGGAACTGATATTATTACCGATTTGCGGCAGAAATGATATAGAGGAAGAATTGCCATTCTTACAGTAAAAACAAACAAATATGAAACTTAAATTTTTATAAATACATAGAGAGTAAACTTGATGAAATGCTCTATAATTTTCCATAGTATAATAACAATTTTACACAAACTTTAAACCTGACTACCTGGTTTATTCTGTGTCGACCAAGACCTAAAATTAGTAAAGACATTATTACACACCAACACATGCACAGACACGTGTGCTCTCACTTCTGTATACATTAAACCGCCGTCGCAGCTAAAATTGCTTCCTCTCTTGATAACATTTATATTCTCAGTACAATGCAATACACTTGGATTGTTCTAACCACTTAAGATCTAGCCAAAGTCCAATAGTTTTCTAACTGCACTTTATGGTGGGAGTTGGTATTCATAACCAAACCAATGTCGAAGTCTTCGGGAGTGTTTTAGTAGAGCGCGTCATTGTCGTAGAGCACCAATATGAGGGGACCAAAATCCATTGCAGATTGTATGTTTAAATATTGTGTTGAGGCTGTTCACGTTTTAAAGCAATGCTTATTTGAGGCCATGTTACCCATTCGTTAAGAAGGATCTATGGTAACGTTACCTCGTTGTTAACTCGGGTGTACCTTTAGAGCTAAAATAAGCTTTATAGACGCAAACGACAACAGAAAATGATATCGTTTGCGTCTACAAATAAGAGGCCATGTTGATTGTTCTTTACTGTTGATATGAAGCTAAAATAGGTAAAGAAATCGATGCATTCAAAAGCGTTAGGATAGGTGTTTAAGTTCGCTTACAGTATTTTAGTTTTGACATTCATGAGTTCTGTTTTATTTATCTGGTTTGGACAGTGGGTTCCCAGTGTTAGGTCAAAAAGTAGAAATAGCCAAGTGAAAATCAGCACTGGTTGTCATTGTGGACGTGTCGCTTGCCCTCTCTTTGTTTATCAAGTTTCAGTTGTAGAAGATAACGCTGTTTAGTTTGACAGCCTACAAAAGTGTTTAACAAATCAGGAGTAAGCATCACACGTTGTCCTATATTACTGTTTTTGCAAAATTAGCTGGAGTAACGGAAGCATTAACCTCCGTCCCAACGCTTAGTGAAAAGATTAGTGGAACACGCCTCTATTTGGCAGCCTGTCTTGGAAAACAGTTTTTTAAGTACAAGCCACAGGTAACCACAGTCGACTGAGCCTAAAGCAGTTCTCAGGTCGATGTATGGTAGGAACAGATCAATTTTTCCTCATGAAAGAGTTTCAAAGACGCCACGACGAGAGAAAATTCTAACAAGATTTAATAGAACAATGGAAGATAATACATGAAAACATGGATATATGTGTATAGATAATTATCTACCTTTACTTGAAATATGCACAGTATGGAATTTGGGATAGCATAATCCAATTAAGAACTCTGTTTCTATATCAAACGTTTGATAGATAAGGAAACAAAGAGGAGATAATGCTAATCTTTATAAAGTTATAACAACATGAAACCAAAAAACAAGACATTATATATCATAGGTATCTCCAACATCACTTTTTTTAAAGGAACAAATGGGTTGTATATTTGTACTTTACGTCAATAAATGTACCACAAGGCTGAAAGTACTAGGTAAATTTTAGCTTAGAGTATTATGTTATATTAAGAGTATTATATTAGTATTATAGTACAGACAAGTCCCAGATAAGTTCAAAGCTGCAGTTTAAGCATCCATTGACCACCCAGAAGGGCATTAAAACTTTTTCCTCATTAGATAATCATTACTAAATAAATACAAAGGCCTTGATGTAATGTTCAAAGTTAAGTTTTCTCGATGGATCAATAAATTCTCCTTAAATTCAAGATCAAAAACTGAGGCAGTTGAGGCTATAATGGAGAAATTCTCCAGAGATAGATTAACACATTTACTGGTTGTGACGTGTTGCGATACCTCAGACGGTTCGTTAAGGACACAGTTATATAAAAATTACAAGTCCGTTTCTCCCCTAATAAATTGTTTATATATATATTATATATATATATATATATATATATAGATATATGAAAAAATGAATATGAAATGTCATCAACAACAGTGCTCTACCACATTAAAACGTAGGAGCTATCATATAATCAGATGTGTGAGTAAGAAAAACTCTAACTTTACAGTACTCGGAGTTTCACGTCTTTCACATTCTTCAGCTGTATACAAATATTTATTTGTATATATATATATATATATATATATATAGTCTATTTATTTTTCCTGCTCGTGTATCTCTGTCAGGATTATCATGTTGACCTTTTTCAGGGGAAAGTTCACAAGTTTGGCCTCCTTTTAAGCTGTTTGTATTATTTGACTTATTATAACAATATTATTTGATCGATCACGCAAATATTATTTGGCGTATTTAACCTGTTTTCATCAATAACGTGAAATAACTCTTATCTCATCTTATCATATCTTATCACCTTATCTTATCTTTTCTTTCCTTTAAGCTCTATATTTCGAATGGTCACAACACGACAACTATATAGACATAATAATGGACAACATGTCTAATGCATCACAGCTGCCATACCTTTTCCTCTCCCTCAATATATCATCGTCAAATTTGGTATCTTTTCACCGACAAGGATACCTGACAGTAAAATTTGGCCCTTCCCTTCTTGTTTAGTCTTTAATGAGGTAGCATGAGAAATAAACTTTGTTTCTTAAACATATATGATAGTTGCACCTCTCAAAAAGTACCGGAAAATAACTTAATGGTTTAGTACCACAGACAGGAGGGAAAGTAAATTTAGCAATGGCCTTTTTCTTTGTCAACTTTAAATTGATCCAACACAATTGTTAGATGCTATGAGAATTCTTATTTTCTAATGTCACAAGTGAAATTAAGTCTCTATTTTCTGTTAATGAAGCTGTCAATAAACGCAAATAAATCGGCAACTGATTGTCACATGTTAGTAAATCCTATAGAACGCATTCGTATACAATACAGAGTATATCTATGTTGAGTCATATTCTTTTGTATTTTAATCTGATCACGTATAAATGGTCCAAAGAGATCACTTGATAGCCATAACAGTTTGTTTGCCGATCAAAAGTTCTGATGAGAATGTGCTTTTTAAACCTGCGGTGCAGCTGGTTTAAAGGATCAACAGAGCATAACAACACAACAGGACACCATGGAAATACATGTGCCTGATTCATTAAACAGTCAATAAATCCACCCAAAGTCACGTAGTTGTTTTACAATTGTTGAGGCTTTATAGAAGCACCATGAGTAGAAACTAGACTGAATGAGGTCAAGCTTGGCTTTTAATTAATAAACCAGAGAAAACAAGGCCATTTGCTACAAGTTGTAAGTTCCTATAAAGCTACGCAATAACAGAAGACTTTTTCTCCTCTTTTATCTCAGTGAATCAATGAATATGAACTGGCAAGAACTTAACAACGCATGTCAGGATCGCGAAAAGTGGCGAAAACTGGTCAGAGAGGTCACTAAAGGTCGATAACGATCTACAGACTACGACGACGACGACGAATCACACTCTTTCATTTTACTAAAATAATATCATTTGAATACCAAGCTCATATTGTAGATCCAAAACAATAGGAGAACAATATTCTCTGCCTATGCTATGTAATATATATATATATTATATATTATATGTAAGAGTATTTTTTATGTTATTATTTTGTCAAAATAGAAGCCTTAACATCCTTAACATCTGGCTGTTCAGAGTTTACTCCTAATACTATATATACAGTTTCATTTTGGTTGAAAATAAAACTAAAAAATTCAACACACTTAACCCTTATCTCAAAATTTAACAGGCTTTAAAAATTTTTAGTTGAGGAATGGAGCGCATCGAGTTTTAACAAACGACTTAAAGTCTTGACACATCAGTCAATTGGGAAGTTCATCGTTGCTATATTGATTAAAAGCGAATTAATACATCAGGATTAATACTGCTTATATTTGTTCACTACCGGACAGCAGTTTTAACTTTTTTTCATACTACCTTAGTTTCATTGTGTAGGAAGTTCAGCTACTCTTGTCATCTTTTTCATTCGCTTCCTATTTTTTCAATCTTTAACTTGTTCATACCATACTTTCCCACGTCTCTCATCCTGCTCCCTGTATTCTGCCACTTCTTTCAACCATAAGCATTTTCAATACCATCTTCACTGTCTCGTTTGCCAGTCTTTATCATTACATTCTTCTATACCTAAAAAGTACCTTTTTTTTTCTTTTGACGTCTCATATATTGCATATTGCACACATCTTTTTATTGTAGCATCGATATACTAGCTATTCATATCATCCTCCTCCATTCTGTTCTCTACAGAATACCTTTTTTTTTCTCCTTTGGGCTCAAGTTTCTGCACCATTCAAAAGACAGTCATTCATCCTGTCAGTCACTCAGTCAGTTAGTCAGTCGGTCAGTCAGTCAGTCAGTCAGTGGTTTCTACCTCCATCTGAGGGGCGGGTGGCATGGTAGCCCAGTCTTTGTAGTGACCTACTCTTCACACTGATGATACATATTTTAACCCTATCCATGGTCTTGTGTTTGTTGACCAAGAGGATTTCATCCAAATGAAAGAAGTTGTAGCAGAAGCCCCAACAACCTCAAGGCTAAAATCAGAAAATCTCTCTACAAACCAACTATGGAAGATTTCAATTTGAGAGCAATGTAGAATCGGAACATTCCTAAGGTAGGTGACATTATATCGGACCCTACTGACAGAGTACCGGGTTTTATGTGTAATAGTCGAAAGTACTGAGTCAATGCCAATCTCCTTATAACAAAGTATGGAAGAACTGTTGCAAACATGTATCGGTGGAAATTAATCAACTATGATAGATACAGGAACTGCCAAGGTAGTCCTGAAACCACCAATCACATTTTCCTCTATTGCAACATTACAGGCCTTGCTGCTCTATGATACAATCTTAAGATCAGAAGATGACTTCAAAGAATGGACTGATAAGTTCACAGTGGAAGTGTAGCCACACGATATTACTCCTACTATCTTTGTTGCTTTCCTATCCTTCTTTCTATAGTTAATCTTGATTTTCCTTTCCCATACCTCTCAAGCGAAATTGTCTACGTCTTTATTTGCTCGATCTTGTTTACTCCATTTAGCTGGGTCTTCATAATTACTCTTGTCCTTAACAAATATTCTTTTTGAATCTTTTTCCTCATTTCAGCTTGCGTAACCTTACTGTATTCTTAAATTATAAAATACCGAAAGCCATTTTGGTTCAGTGTCTCAACTTCTCCCTCACATTGGATAAAAAGCAGATGAATTGTACTATTTCAACTTTTAAAGTGGTATCCAAAATTCAATTGCTTCCGTAAACAAGCACAAAAACAGTAGGTATAAGCTTTCTGGTAGAAAAATTCCTCTTTTTACTTCTTTCAAAGCGTCACCACATAATGCCACTATCGTTCTTCAGTTTTTCATAAATCCAGGTAAGATATTCTAGTCATTATCAGTCTGATTTATCATGTTCAGTCATTACAAAATTCAGGAATGTGACACCATACCATAGCCCTTTCCACAGTCAATTCAGCCCATGCCCAGATTTGTCTGCCTCTTTTTGCAGTCGAGAAGGACCATCCTATCAAGAAGTAGCTGGTATTCAGGACCTCTTCCTCCTTCTCTGTATCCAGTTATTCTGCTGATAACTTGTTATAAGTGTCCATATCAGTTTATCAGCCTTCAGCCTCCGCATAAGCAGCAAATAGGAAATAGGGTAGAAATTATCTGGTACACTTTCGTTGCTACTGCATTTTTCACAAAAACTAGTTTTTCCTTGCGTCATTTAAGAGGAACTTTATCATTCTTATAAATACGTTCATGTAACTGGTTGGCAATTATTTACTATAACGTCAGCTTCACCATTCAACAACTCTGCATCACATAAGGCATATGGGTTTTTTCGTTTGGAAATTTTGTTAGTTGCTTCTTTACCATATCACCATCAATATCCATGTCCATCTGGTTTAACCATTCATATTATAAACTGACATCTTAGAATCAAGCTGCTTCTTCATTATCCTCAAACCATATTTCCAAGAAGTTATTTCGCAATTTCATACGTTCCGTTGGATTGGGCCTTAGGTATTCATTTTTATTCATCTCATTCCTTCCTTGATAAACTCTACCTTGGTTTTGATAAAATAGACGGTTTCCTCTAAATTGTTGAGTTCTCTCTTAATTTCATGTGACTTTGTCAGATTTTGCCACTAACATTTCTTTCCGTTGTTCAATGACTACCTCAAGCTCTTTGCTTTCTATTTGACATTATCTTGCCAATGTATCACCTGTTATATTGTTTTCTGTCGTGGTATACGTTGAGACAGCATTTACCTTTAATGGACGTTAACTGAATCTGCCAACTTTTCCATCTACGCATTAAGCACTCTTCATTTTATTAATTCATATACCAGGTCCGGATCTTTACCACTCACCTTACAGTTACTTTTACATTCACTCTACTATTAACTCCACCTAAGCCTGTCCCAAGCCAGCTTGAAAAAGGAAAAGATTTGGGTCTAGGGCTAGTAACGTCACCCTGTAAAAGCTCGAAGGACTACAGAGACAGCAAGAGGCACCCAATACTGCCAACATCACCGTCGAAGAGCAAGAGCTCGGACAGCCGTAGGAGTATTACAGGTGAATGCACCACCCGTGATACCTCTATTTGCATCAATAAAGGACCTAGACCAAAACTGAGAGGAAGTCTATGCCCCGAAGACCCAGATCCTCTCCACCAAACATTGTAGAAAATTTGGATTATGGAATGTAAGGATATTGTATGAGACAGGGAAAATGATACAAGTGATTCAGAAGATGAAGAACTATGACCTCAAAGTGTTAGGTGTGAGCAAAACTAGATGGACGGGACTAGAGAGACTGGCAAGTGAAGGCAAAACTTTGTTATACTCGGGGGTGAGACCCATCACATGAGAGGGTTCGCTCTGCTTCTAGACAAAGTGACCACAAAGGCGCAGATCAGTTGGAAACCTGTGCCAGACAGGATAATCACTGTAAGGTAAGATGGACATTTACTGAAGACCTCCATAATACAAATATATACACCAACAGAGGGTGCAAAACAAGAGGTTCAAGAAGAGTTCTACAACCAGCTACAGGAGCCCATGGATACCCTTCCTTGTCACGACATGAAGATCATTATGGAGACTGGAATGCAAAGATTGGGAGAAATTGTGCTGGCTTTCCAAACGTTGTAGGCCCACACAGCACGTTCGAACATACGAATGATAATGGAGAACAAATGATCAAATTCTGCATCGAGAATGACTTCCGCATTAACAACATCTTTTTCAATCACAAGAATATTCATAAATGACCGTAGAGATCACATATTGAAGTTCAAGAGACTGACAAAGCATGCAAGAAGAAAACTATATGCAGTAGAAAAACTACCTGACCCTGACGTTGCAAAGAGGTTCCAGGAACAGTTGTCAAATCGCTTTATAATCTTTCAAAGGCACACACACATTACAGACAAGTGGGTATGTTTTTGAGATTCCGTAAAAGAAATTGACAGCTCCATTACTGGCCACAAGAGGGGAATTTAAAAAGAAAAATGAATATCAGATGAATCCTGGAGACTGATCGATGAACTACGATCTGCCAAAGCCAGTAGAGACTAAGCTAGAATAAGATAACAGGCCAAAGGTGCCCAAGATCGATACAAGCAAATTGACATAGCTGTGAAGAGAAGTTGCAGAAGAGACAAACAAGACTAGCTGAAAAGGAAACAAAGGAGGTCCAAAAAGCAAGGAAGAATAGCTATGCTAACATCCCAGTGAAGGGCAAAGATGGTCACAACCGAGCAAAGGAAGATGATCAAAATGAGAGATGGGTGGAGCATTCCAAGGAAGTGCTTAATCAACCAGCACCAGAGACAACATTTGATTAGAGCAACGTTGCACCAGCACAGGAGTTAGATATATAGATGGATCCCATTACAAGAAAGAAAGTAAAATATGTCATAAAGAGAATGAAAAACAAAAAGGCCCCTGGAACTGACGGCATCATAAATGAATTACTTAAAATGGGAGGAGTGACAGTCAAAGAAAAGCTCATAGAGGTATTCAATCATATCTGGGAGGAGAATAGGGTACCAGCAAAATGGAGCAAAGGAGTTATTGTAAAGTTACCAAAAAGGAAGATTTTTCGGGCAGTGACAACTGGAGTGGAGTAGCATTACTATTCACCACAAGGAAGGTTATCAAGAGGATCATCTTGAACTTCTACTAAGAGCAGCAAACAACAGGTTACGTGAAGAGCAGGCGGGATTTAGGAAAGGAAGGTGTTGTAGTGAGCAAGTTTTCGTATTGAGAAACATCATTGAACAAGGTTTGGAATTTAAATCAAAACTGGTACTGAACTTCATCCATTTCCGCAAAGCATTCGACACTGTTCACAGGAAACCATTCTGGAAGGTACTAAGGATTTATGGAGTTCCTAATAAGATCATTACAATTATTAAATTCTTGCACGGCCATCCAATTTGCGGAGTCAGAACTGGCTCAGGTATGACAGAAGAATTCAAACTGATCTTTGGAGTGAGACAAAGTTGCATATTCTTGTTCACAGTTTTTCTTGGATTTTGTAGTGAAGAAAGCTATGACAGGCTAACATTTTGGAATCCTCTGGGAAAACAACTCCAATCTCATGGACCTCGATTTCGCTGATGATATAGCCATAGTGGCTCGAGATAGCATGAAGTCTCAATAAATGACAGACAGGCTGCAGTCGAAAGTGACAAAATAGGATTGAGAATATACGGCAAAAGCAAGGAGTTGAACATCAGCAACAATCAGGTACCACAAGTAACTGTAATAGGAGACCCGCTTGAGACAGTACAGAAGTATCCATACCTTGAAAGTTATATTACAGACTCTGGTGATGTGAAAATAGACATTATTAATAGCTGAGGCAGAGCTGGAGCAGCTTTCCGATCAATGGCACATATATGGAGAACTCGACAGATAAGTTTAAAAACTAAGATCCAGTTATACATGGCAATAGTCATCTCTATAGCTTCATACGCAAGCGAGACCTGCAAAAACACAAAGAAACTGGAAAGAACCCTGGACGTTGAAAATTTTAAGCGTTATATGGCAGGAAAGGATAACGAACGAAGAAATCTTAAGACAATTAAAACAGAGAGATTTGCACAAGATCGTTGAAGAGAGGGGACAGAAACTGGCAAGACATGTGTTGCGGCTACCACTTGGGCGAACAACTAGACACACTTTATTCTGGAAAAATTTAGCTGAAACAAGGAAGCGCGGCATACCTGCACGGACTTAGCCGATAATCTTCAGAGATGATCTAAAGGCTCGAGGACTGTCCTTCCAAAAAGGTCAAGCACTGGCCGAGGATCGAGCCCGATGGCGTGTCTTGCTCCCCTAACGATGTGTTACTATCAGCAGGAATACACCTATCTATGAGGAAGCTTGTCTTGATGACAATACTTGGTCGGTTTGCCTCAATAGTACTGTCAGTTTGGACACGGAAGTCCTAGATTATTATCATAAAATTGTTTTCTGTTACACACAGTGGTTTGTTCTCCCACCAACATTCATCATAAGGGGGTTCGAACTCTTTACATAACATCCAGTGGATATATTGACCGACTCTGTCATGGCGCTTTTGAAATTCTTTCAGGGGCCAGTATGGGATAAAGGGAAACTGTATGACCAATAGTCTCTTTATACTGATCACATATTCTACACCTCGGATCAGTGCCATTTTTCAATACATTGGCCTGACAATTTCGCTTTTTGATACACTGATCTTGAGCTGCGAGAATGTATTCTTCTGTTTCAGATTTTAGCCCAGACGAAGCCAACCACTGATGAGTTTGAAATTTGTTAGCATCTTCATCAACGGTCCGTTTAATGTACTTACCACAAAGTCCTTTATTACACCATTTTTCAGTAAGAATTATCAAACTTTCAGATTTTGCTTTCAATTTGGCATTTCTTGTCATTCCTATGGGTTTGTATACCAAGGTTGCGAATTGACTGATTCAACTCCAAGAGTATTTTTGAAGTTGAGAGGATCATTTGAAATGGAGAAAGATTTCTTCTGCTTTTCATGATTAACTGCTAGTTTAAGCATCCAATTATTATTATTATGTACATTTTTATTTTTAATACGGTTTGATACAGTTGTTCACCGGGCCACACCCAGTGACCTAGGGCAAACAAAGGTTTTGAGAGTTTTTACGAACATCAAAAATAGAGGATTATTGCAAAGTTTGTATAAAAAATAAACATATGACCTGTTTGAGAGACTTTTAACATAAGTATTTACATTGAAAGAGTTTTACGTAAAATATGGGCTGTGCTCGTTATCACGATTTTTTGAATTTCTTGAAGTTTGAGATTTCCGGGTATTTTGTCTAAAAAGTTCTGAGTATCTTTTTTAATCATCCCAAGTGCACCCACTATAACTGGCACTGTCGTAGTTTTCATCTTCCACATTCTCTGAATTTCGATTTCCAGGTCCTTATATTTGCTTATCTTCTCAAATTCTTTAATAGCAATGTTTCTGTCAGAAGGAATACTCATATCTATAAGAGTGCAGGTTTTCAATTTGTGATCCTTAATTACAATGTCAGGTCTGTTGGCTTGGATTGTCCTGTCAGTGTTAATCGAGAAGTCCCATAGAATAGTGACGTCCTCAGAGTTAACGACTGGCGAAGGCTTATGTTCATACCAATTTTGATGTACAGGTATCTGGTAATGCTGACATATTCCCCAGTGTAGGTATTGCCCTACTCGATCATGTCGATTCACATACTCGCTAGGGGCCAGTATGGGGCATCCAGAGATCAGGTGGTCTATAGTCTCAACGAATTGGTCACAAAATCTACACTTAGGGTCTGCACCATTGTGTAGTATGTTTGCCTGGTAGTTCCTGGTGAAAAGGCTTTGATCTTGGGCTGCAATAATGAAGCCTTCCGTCTCTGCTTTCAGACTTGAACTTCGGAGCCACTGATGGGTAGCA
>RDPX01000152.1:36458-51147 GCA_003991215.1 Morbakka virulenta
AAAACCCAATTCTAAGAACACAAGGGTAGGAAAACCATAGGGATTCAATGAAAGACACTCCGGTTTCAAACAATTAGCTAATGGTATTGTTTCATAGTTCACTCTATGTCAGGGATATTCCATTTTTTAGTAAAGTCAACGATTGTACTATAATTAGAAATGCAAGTCACTGGCTGTTGATTTTCAAAAATGTTTGTAAATAGTTTGTAAATAACCTATGTAGGGAACGAGCTTGAGAGGAAAAAACCCCCAGATATTTCTTTACTATAATGGTCTTGTTTATTGGAAACGGATTTTATATAAAAAGGCTAGCCATGTCTTCACTATCTCAAATCGTAAACGCTAATCTAAATCATAACACGAGAGTTAATGAAGAAAGATTTTGTTTCAATTGTGAAGAGCAAAATGGGTGCAAGTAAGTAATACAATTCTATTTTGATTTGTTGAATGAATTTCTAATGCTCGTTTGTTAATGAATGTCTTGAATTATCATGTTATATTTTACTTTGTAACGAATTAGTACACATTGAAATAGGAAGAACCCTAGTTCATTTCGATTTAAGCAGGGAGTGGGACTATGCAACAATTTACACACACACACACACATACTTGTGATCACAGGATGCCATGCTGTTCAAGACGTATCTTGTTAATTGCTTGATAATTGCTTGAAAGACAGTTGCTGACTGATCAAATTTAATGCATTTATTTTTTGTGTCTAATCAATTGAAACAAAACGAACTGCATTCTGCTTTTTCACACTTAATGAATTTTAGCAAAGAATCTGCAGGTTGATGGGTACAAGTATGTGTGTGTGTGTGTGTGTGTAAATTGTTGCATAGTCCCACTCCCTGCTTAAATCGAAATAAACTAGGGTTCTTCCTATTTCAATGTGTACTAATTCGTTACAATGTTTTGTTATATTATTCTTTGAATGGTGCTCGCAAATTTGATTTAGCTGTATTCATCACAGATACGACAGTTATTTTCTATATTCTTTCTTACATCGGAACTTTGAAAAGGAAGTATGTTTCTCCTTGTGCATCTGGGCCTGTGTGTGTGTTTCTCTCTCTGTGCCTCCCCCTCCCTCTCTCTGTCTCTCTCAGTCTGTTTCTCCCCTCCTTTCTGTCTCTTGTCTCTCTCACTTTATTTCACTTTGTGGTCATTCTTTACTTCCTCTGCACTTATATTCTAATATCTTTCCATGCATAAACGCAAGACAGCTAATTTCAGAAAAAAGAGAACATAGATGAATCACAGTTGCCAATTTCACATTTTACAAAACAACTACATTTTAATGTAGCGTTTGTTAATGTAAATGTTATGTTATATATTTGAACTGTGATTTGTGAATAAAATGTGGCAAAGAACTGTACATGAACATTTACGTTCTTAAGCACAATAGTTTGATAACGATTAATAGCATGTTCCAAAAAGTGATTGCCTCAAAATAAGTCTTTAAACGTAAAACTTATGGAGATACTTTGAGGGGAGAAAACCTGATGGTAATCATACCTGGAAGCTGAAAATTGCAATTTTTTAAAGAATATTCAACACTGTACTTAAATTGCGATATAAATATTTGAAAATCTACCTACACATTGACAGGGCTGTCGAAACAAAATGTCAACATTAGTTTATCCTGTGATAGTGTATCTCAAAAAGTGTGGGTGGGTAGTAGCAAAGAAAACAAATATGTAAGCATTACTTAATCAAGTAGTAGAGATTTAAATGAACATAAGAATTAATCGAATTTAGAATGTATTTAAGCATTTCTTCAGAATCAGAAAATTCCGTCTCAAAGATAAAGAAACAACTGAGGAAGATTTACAGAATATTTGTATTAATAAAGAACTCTTTCTTAAACTAGTCCTTTCTTTATATTGGGCGTACTAAACCTGAAAATTATGGAGGTACCTTGAAAGGAAAAAAGCTTGTGGCAATCATACCTGGATATTTCGATATTTCGATTTCCTTTGCAGCCACAGCCATGGAAACCTGAGTTACAATAATTCACAATTAGCAGCACTTACTTTAATAATAACTTAACTGTTAGTCATAGCTAAGCCTTAATTCAAAGTCTTTGATACCTACATTATTATATTTTATTATTATATAATTATACATCATGTTATGTTATTTGTTACTATACACATACACATATGCATACATATATGTATACAGATAAATACGCAAAAACACATGTATATACACATATAAATACACCCATAAACATATGCATACACATAAATACACACAAACACATATACATACACATAAACACACACAAACACATATACATACACATAAATACATATACACACAAAAACACATATACGCACACATAAATACATACATACACATAAATACACACATAAAGATATGCATACACATATACATACACATAAATACACACATATACCCACATAAATTACATATTTATGTATGTGAAAGGAAACAACATACAAAGAACTTCCAAAGATATTTGTTTAAAAGAGTTATTTCTTTCGTAAAATGTTTTGTAAACTTATTGGCCCACTTTCTCAAAAATTTCTACTAATTGATAAATTTGGAATTGATAGTGGATAAAAATTGAGAAAATAATTTTATCAATTTTGAAGAGATTTGGGGGGAAGGAATCTAATACGTCCAGGAAAATTTACTAAATAAATCATTTTAACTCTATTAAAGAAATATTTTAGGCAGTTTTTTTCATGTTGTGTTCTTTTTTGTTATCTTTGGATTAACAGCGATTGAATTGCTTCTTATTGTGTTCGAGTTTACTCATATATAAATATATAAATCTATATATTCATGTTTATATATAATATTAAATATGACAGTATATATTATATCCTTATATTATATCTATCCATGTATATATATATATATATATATAAGATATGATAAGTTGGAAAGAATCAAAAAACTACACAGTCCATTTCGACAAGCCTGTTTCGTGATTTTCTTCAGGAAACATTTTCTGAAGACTGAATAAAATCACGAAACAGGCTTGTCGAAATGGACTGTGTAGTTTTTTGATTCTTTCCAACTTATCATATCTTATATTACGCTCTGCATTTATGTATTGAGCACTTTAATACGGATAACCGAATCGAAAGCTTTATATATATATATATATATATATATATATTATGGATAACCAAACCAATTTGGAGGCTTCCATTGAACAGTAGATTTTGATTCATTTTCCTTTTTTTTATTGAATCCTCCATTGTTTTCAAATGTTTTTTATTTTAGGAAACACTTTTCTAGTCGTGGCTCTCCTTTTCTGTTGTGCTATTATCTTGACAAAAATACGGGCTGCTCCGGCTGGACATCCTACAACAGACAAAAAGGAATCCAAGACATCACCAGATGGTTCTTTCCAACATATTAGCAGCGGTCTGAGTTGGAATCCAGAGGTTTCTAGCATTTATGAAAAACTTCTGCACCCAACTCAAGGCTTAAGGATGAAAACAAATAATATAATAACAGCCTATGTAAGTGTTTATATGCTAATACTGTTTATACCTGTTTACTTTGCTACTGTTATTCCAAAGTCATACACGTTCTAATATCTTAGACATTTGTTTCAAGGAATGATAAAATGTTTCGGATTTCTCTAAAAGGATTTCTTTTTTAAATATTTTAAACCCTGAACATTGCCATAAGCCACTGATGATGTAATGTATTACCCAGAAAAAAATTACACTACAGACGAACGAAAAATTTTGTGCTGAATAAGAGAGAAAGAAAGATAGCGATGGGCACCTTTTTAATGAATATAAATTGTACTAACCAGGGACGCAGGAAGTAGGAAGAGAATTTTAATGGCGAGCATTTCATGAAGTGCTTGGACTTTGCATGCATATAACTCGAATAGGGTCCCTGCTAGACCCACTAAACTATACATTGTTAGATTCAGTATTAGTGCTGGAAGGTTTAAATCCCATATACCTAAAAACTATTTTCCAAAATATTATAAATGATAATATTTTAAAAGTAAACCTAATACTCTTTCCCATAAATGCATAAGCATTGGTGGTCCTCTGATAGCATTCTTGTCTGGGACGCGAGATTGAGGTCCATTTTATGCCAATGCAAAAGTTCTATTTTTCTTTCGGTCAAAGAATGAGCGAGGAGATTGAGCTCGGTCAAAATAGCATATTTATTTTTTAATGTATTTTTAGTCTGAGGGTTTAATGGATTTGGAAATTCTATATAAACTCTATATGAAGTAATTATACCCTGTGGAATTTGTTGGTCCGTAAACAAACGTTTGTAAATTCTTAATAACATAACTTGATTATTCCTTGTTTATCAAGGGAATACACTAGGTATTCCTGCTGGTATTCTTACAAAGAAAATTGTATACCTGGTATCGTACTACCAATAGTAATAAAAATAACTTGCGATTAAGATAAAGATGAGACCATTAATAAATATGCTACGATTTTTAATTAACTAGAATGAGTCAATTTTTGGATAAATTAAATTAGTTGTAGATGTTAACGTAGAAAGAAATTATATTTTGACGATAAGTTTTCTGCTCTCTCTTCTCTCCACATTTTATCATCCATTGTTTTGAATGTCCATATGATGATGTATGTAGGCTTTTTATTTCATGTTTCCTTGTTTGTTGACAATAATTTCATTTGCCCTTTTCCATGCAGACTACTCATCACCAGATGAAACCATTAATTCCTACAAAAGGATTGGTTACTGAATGTAGGCAAAAGCTTATTCTTTGGCCTGGCCAGTACTATCAGGTATGTCATTTTTATTAACTTTTCCCACATAGTCTTATGAACTCACACTATATAGCTAATTGGAAATAAATAGGATTAACATTGTAATCTTCTTTTTTTCTCTTCTTGTATATCTTGCAGAAGTCGGATAAATCCTGGTATCATAAAATATTACCAAGTTGCTTCATTTCTGCTGAGTCCTATCAGATAGTACCCGAACCTTGTTCTATCCTGTACCAGCTTTCGCCCTTACTCTTCATCTTAATTTCTCTTCAGATTCACTGCTTTGTCTTTCTTCCTATCTTAGGTCCTATCTTTCCTCTTTCCTCCCTGATATTTTTGTCCCTTCTTCAATTTCTTCATTAGATTTCTTAGATAACAATGCTTTCAAAACCTAAACAGTTAACCCACTGATTATTAACCTCTTTTATCAATCATTATATATATGTATATATATATTGTAGATATATTGTATTCATTGTAGATTAGATATAATATCATTGTAAATTATATGATACAAAGATCAATTAAAAAACACTGTATCAAACAATGAACTGGATTATAAGGGTTAGGAAATTGAATTCTACATATCTGAAACAGGGTATGTTTTGAGAAAGTGTATCTGTTAATAAAGTAATTCTTGAAAGAAGGCATTGCATTGTTTTTTAGGGTCTCCAAATGCATCTTTTAACATTAGGTGAGAAACATTTTCCAACAATAATGCTGTTAGAGTCCAAAAATCAACCCTAATCCTTAGCAGAGATAAAATTACAAAATTTTAGCTGTATCTTTCCTACAAACATTTTTATTACGAAGAAATCAAGATAATATAGTCTTCTCTAAAAATTATTTTAATACTGTTCTGTAATACTCTGCTTCAATATTGCATGGCAATTACGACTTTGATTAAGAGTATTACTGCAATTTCTACTACTACTACAACTACTTCTACTACTACTACTATTACTAATACTATTATTATTATCAACACTTCTGACACTACAGTTTTTCCTATTAATTATTCTTCTACATGTACGTTTAATCCTACTATTTCTATGACTATTATTTTCGTAAGAATAAATTGATTTTCAAATTTTCTTTTGTCTATTATAGCGTCAAGATCGCATCATCTTTGCTATGACGATATTTCAACAATTTGTTGGAGTGACACAGGAAATCCAGTTACTGGATGTGTACAGTCATAAAAACAAAACATCTATATTTGTAAAGAATTTCAGAAACCTGGAATTTTTACTTCGTGGATACGTTGAAGAGGAGCTGAGAAATACGGTATGCACTTCTTTGGTTTGTATATAGTTATATGTAATGTAATTTAATACAGAGAAGTATACAGTCTGTGTTCTTTTTTAATGGATAGTTTAATTCTGCTTATAACTCTTGTATTCTCATGAAGGAAATATGAATAAGTGCTTTTCCTAAATTAACAATAAAGAAGCAATGAAATCCTTTTCTATTCATATTCTCTTCTAGTCAGTTTAATTGCAAATTAAAATTAGGAACAGTTGCTGTTATTGATGAAAGAGATGAACACATAATTAGTTGTTTGGAAGCAAACCACATTTCTTCAATTTAGCGTTCTTATGGCTTCTACAAAATTGGACGCCAAGCAATGGGTGTTTATTTAAGGGGGTTTTATGATAATACTTCAAAATTTATTGCCAATGTCTTAAAAAATTAGAGGCTATAAAATGCTTCTTAAAGAGTGCGCTTAGGAGGAACCATCAACTGAGAGTTAAAACTGTTTATTGACAAACTATAAACACTCTTTCAAAAAGAAGCATTTGATTATTCAAAGATGGGCCCTTATTGCAGGAAATTTCTTATTTACTTTTACCTTTAAAAGTATAAAAATAAATTTTTGTTGGTCTTGGAACTCACTCTGATTTACTGACTAAACCGTGGAAACCTGTATGACCCTATTCTAAAACCCCAACGAAGTATTTTAAAGAAAAGATCAAGCATCTAACGTACTCCTCGCTGTTGGCCTTAAACGAAAATCAAGTGCAGGAAGCTTTTTGTACATATAAATTACTTCCAGCAGCAAAATCCTGTTGTCTTATTTTTGTGTGAGTTTTGTTTTTCTATGATTTTGAAAGCAAAAACTGAAGTAATGAGCATCACATTTACGGACTAGCACGTACTATACAATAATAATATGCAATGATTCAATCACTGATGGTAAAAGATATTATTAATATTTAGTTTTGTCAATAATATTATGTCAACAATCTTGTGTACTGCTTCAATCTCTGACGATCAATATTATTGTCAATAAATATTAAGGACATATGGACCACTTTACATAGCTAATAGTTTTAAGGCTGCTGATAAATGGATATATCAGATGAGGAATTACTCAAACCAGAATGAAACGATAGTTTTAACCTCCTTTGGTTAATAGTGTGGTATTTGTTGTCAAAGGAATGTTAATAGGCAGAATTATCTTGAGATAAATATTTCGCGATGGCATCTATGTATTTTGGTATTAAAAATGTTACTATCTAAAAAGACAAATTAAGGAGTCCGGTATAGGTAAAATTTTACAATTTACTAATTATTGTTAATTTTTCCTTTAGGCTCAAGCTATTGTTTCAAAGGCAAGAAAACAAGATATACCATTGTATGACATTGGTAAAGTAGACATGGAAAAATTGCAAAATCAGAAAAGAGACCCTTCAATGGAACACGTGCGTTTAAATATAGTTACAAGTCTTGGTGAACTCTTTCTCTGCTTGAACATAATGGAAGAGAGTATTCAGACGGAAGCTGGATACAACTTTAGTTTTTAGATTAAAATTAGGTATAAAATATCAAAGGAGAATATTCAGATTTAAGAACTATAAAAAATTACAACCCCAGCCCCTGCAGTCCTATATAAATTGTGATACTTATCTTAATTCAGAGCATTTGGTAAGAGACCCTTTCACAAACATTGTATCTTTGAATTCACCCCTTTTCACTGGCATCCTACTTGAACTTTTCAAGTGCAAGTGTCTTCTATTAGTTGTATGCTGTTAGGTAAATAAGTTTCTTTAGAAATGTTTTATATAAAGGACCCTTTTTTCTGAAATCTCTGTCAATAGGTGAAAATCTCACCCCTTTGTGAAAATTCTAGGTTCCAGGATTGACAAAAATTTCAACCTTTCTTAGTAAATTTAGGAACAAGAACGAATACCACGTTTTGAATAGGAATGCACCCGCCACGTCCACAAATGTGTCTTTCAAGTGCAAAAAGTTTTGCTAAACCGAAATTATTTCACTTGACACTTTTTTATGTAAGCCTCGGAACCAGCCAATAAGTTGCATAAACCATCTGAGATTTTAACCCTCACAGCTGCTCATGAATTACAAAGAACAGGGGCGATTTTTTCTTTTGATACAGAATTCCACCCACCGGGTATTAGAATTTCTTCTTTGGAAGGGAAGTTCTTTGCGGGTAAATTTGGATAAGTTGTACTACAATAGCAGTCTGGGAAATAAAATAGTAATACAAGATGGTAGATAAAGTTTCAATATTAGACTGTTTAATAACATCATGCAAATTGGTGATTTGATAAAGCCGATAACTTTGATAAGGATAGCTACTGTTTCGAATCCAGTTGGACCGCACCCTTCCCCACTTCATAGTTACAAATTGGTTTTGTTAAAGATAAGTATTTATAGAAAAGCCCTCTAATAATAAAATTATTTGGGTTTTTCTTGTTCGATTACAAAGGAATTGAAAAAAATGTTATACATAGCGATTTTTCCTTTATATTGGGTTTCAATATTTAAAAATATAGTATTATTTACGTACCCAGGAATCAAAACATTGTGTATCATATTTATCATTTAAAATATTAAATGAAGACCTTTATTTTATGAGACACATTCTAGCAATTTCATTAATGAGGGTGTATATCGCCTTGCTGACATTTCATCTCATTGTAGCAAGCAGGGCCTTATGACTGTAAGTAGTTTCTCTTTTACTTCATATACTTTGCTTTTTTATCATTTGGTGCTAAATCAAAATCATGTAGTGAATGTTTTTCTTCTCTTTGTTTCGAATACAGGTGTTCATTCTAGGTTTTTCTTCGAAAATGGTATATATACATGTATATGTTGTATATTGGTTTCTGGTTATTTTTAGATATTTCCCATACAAGTTTATTAGTTTTTATCACTAAATATTGTATTTATTTATAGATATAGGCGTACATGGTGTATTTAGACATGTATAATAGCAAGTGAAATTGTCATTGAACTTACAAAACTGGAGATCACTGTTTTCTTTCCTTGTTAACAATTCTTTAATTTTTTGCCAAGCCCTTTTAGAGTCTCTTCCCTGTCTATATTGATGTTTACTTTTTCTCCCCGGTTTTTCCACTTTTTTTCAATCACCTGTCAATCTATTTATGTGGCTTTGGTTTTTCTTCCGTTTCTCCTTAATGTTTAGTTCTTTTATGGATAGAAAATGATCTAACAAACAAAAATGCTCAACAGCCTCATAAAAAGGATGACTCTTTTCTAGAAATTGTTTCTCAGCCTTAGGTCAGTGAAGTCAAACCGGACCTCGCAGGTGTCGCTAAAGCAACTGAGGTACCTGGCAAGCTTAACAGCATCCTCTAGCCTCTTGGTATATTATTAGTTTACCATGGTTGCAATGACTTCTTATTTGGAAGAGGAGGACAAACAGAAGGAGAAAAAAGAATAAAGCCTGGTCTGACTAATAATTGCACTTATTAATAATTGTACAACCTGTAGCTGTGTTGTAAACTCAGGGCAGCCCCTGAATACTCGAATATTAAAGCAGTAAAAGGTAATTTGAGATTGATGGAATATATAAATTATAAAATTCTTTCGTTACTAAGACATTAGGTCCTGGGAATTAATAAACAAATGCTTTAAAATCTATTTCTTTTTTATTTTGTTATTTACTGTTTGTTATTTCCATCTGCAGTTTAGTAAAAACCTTTGGATTCACAGGAAACAGAATGAAGTAAAATTGACCTCGAATACATGCATAAATAAATACGTAATCGCCAACACATACAACTATTGAAAATGGCAATTATTATTTGTCATATAGAATTCGAATACTGAACTCTTGCCTACAGAACCACGGTTTAATAAAGGGTTCCCATTTTTTTTAGAAATCTTTAATTTCCCTGTAAGTGGTCATTTATGTTCATTTGTGTGCAAGACTTACATTCAATACGTTAAGTAGTTTTTGCAATCTCAGCTTGTGGGAGCAAAAAGAGCTTTTCAACATGCTAGAATCTTTAGATTTGTATGGAGTGGATTTAAGAGTCTTGCGCAATCTTTATTGGGAGCAAACAGTGTGTATGCGAATAGGAAATAAGACAAGGTGAAACATTAACATTTAAATAAGCATTCGATAGTGATGTGTACTTACCCTAGACCTTTTCAACCTTTACAATGAGATTATTCTTCGAGAAATAACACCATTAGAGGGGATTGTCGTTGGAGGACACAATATTAATAACCTGAGGTATGCCGACGATANTAGAAGAGAAAGGATAGAGAGAGAGAGAGAGATATAGAGAGAGAGAGAGAGAGAGAGAGAGAGAGAGAGAGAGAGAGAGAGAGAGAGAGAGAGAGAGAGAGAGAGAGAGAGAGAGAGAGAGAGAGAGAGAGAGAGAGAGAGAGAGAGAGGATTGTAATAAAGGCATTGGAGACTGTCCAAGTTCTAAAATGTCAATTAAACTTTTATTTATTTTTTCATTCATGTGTTGTGAATAACATGTTAAGTAGGCTCTAGCATGGACTGTGAATGGTGAACCATAAATCATGTATATATATATATGTATTATATATAAATAAATATGTTTATAGCATCCTGTTTTTTGTACTGTGGATCGGAGATACCCAAAGCCATGAATTACAATTTACAGTATAGCATTTATAGTCCGTGTCAGTGTTAACAGGAATAATTTCATTTAAATTTTCAGTACTTTAGACAAATTTCTTACCCTCTGAATTTTTCAATAAAACAATGGCGTTCATGCTTTTTTCATACAAGTTCTAGCAGCGGGGTTTCCCCGGACATCAATAAAGGATGACCTAAATGAATTACAGACATTATCTTCATAAATAAAGGGAAATAATACAAACTGATTGCACATTGTACCCTCTGTTTCACCAAAAAGAAACATTTACCAGTTCAAAATAACTTAGAACTTTAACTTACCTGTTCTCAACTTTTTATTGCGACAAAGTGGTATTGCTAGTCATGGCATTTTTAAACACTCTACAAAACGGAGACAAGTCCGATAATATTATACGTCATCAAATGCGACAAGGATTGGAACTGGTAAAACCATACTTATTCCCAGGCATGCATGTCATTGACATTGGATGCGGAAGTGGTGACTTAGCTATGAGAATGTTGGATGTCCTTGGCGAAAGGGGATTCGTATATGGAGTCGATTCAAACACTGAGCGAATCAAGTTTGCCTTGGAAAAGAGCAAAAGGATGACAAATGCTAACTTTATCGCCTGTAAGGGCTCTGAAATACCGGTGGAAACACTCAAGGATAAATTTAATTTGGCAGTTTGTAATGGTGTTCTTCATTATATGAATGAAAAAGAAAGAAGATCTATGCTACAAAGAATTTTTCAAATATTAAAACCGGGAGGGAAATTTTTTCTACAATATGTTGCATCTATCCCAGAGTTGGTTATGCACCTTGTCTCATATTTAGGTCGCGATGAAGTGAGCGAATTGAAATCCGCTTGGCATGTTATACCCATTACCCAAGCTGCTACCGAGGCATACAATGGTGGCTTTAAAGTTCTAGAAACAGAATCATTTCGTCTTGAAAGTATTTGGAAAAGTTTGGAAGATCTGGTCACTTGGTATAATGCTTCATTTCATTCATTGGTAGACTTTTCAGCTGTTATCACTAAATTAAAAGAGGAAGATGAGGATTACTCTTCACGTTGGGCAGAAAATGGTGTTTTTGTTCACAGCACACCGGTAAATATTATGGTAATGGAAAAATATTGATACAATCTGGAAATGGTTTATCAAAGGTGTGATCTGCATCTCTGTATACACAACACAAAAACTGCTCCAGTCTGTTATAAAAGAGATAACCTAGACTAATGAAATAAGAATTAATTTATTTGGTTTTTTTATATCTTGACTCGTTTTTATGTACTTTTAATAGAACAGAGCAAAGAAATTGGCTATTTGCATAAACAAACGTTGTTTGTCAGTTTGTCTGTTTACTTAGAAAGCTACTTATCTAATTATTTACTTTTTCAATAATGAAAATAATTGCGATTTGTGTTTTGTTTCTGAGGGAAGATATTAATTTACGTTTTACCATTTTATCCTTCCAGCCTCAAGCTATTTTGACCTACCTACCTGCCCACTGTGTCAAAGCAACACTTTGAGTATCATCTGGAGGTACACTGTCCAGTGGATAACACAATACACGAAGGCGTACTATCTTATTTTGAATGGTTTAAAGGGCTGAAAATAGAGGTGTGGGTATACAAAACTACTGCAATTACCCTTAATTTGACCAAAATGTCTATTTAGCCGTCTGACGGCTAAACCTATTCTACCGTCTTTTTCCCGAAGTAAAATTTTATTGGTCGATCTGTTCAAACCACGTGACGCGGTTGGGTTCAAGCCACAACATTAGGGTCAGGGTTAGGGTCAGGAACAATAGAGTTAAAAAATAGAGTTTCCAGTCAAGGACGGTAGAATAGGATTCGACATGTCCAGCCGTCTGACGGCTAAATAGCAACTGCCTAAGTTGATAGCGATATTTAAATAGCATCAGTTATCTAAATATCTGTTTGTTTACATAAGACGTTAAATTTTTTTTGTAAGCTTTAACCGAAAAGAAATAAGAATCTACTTTTTGCGTGACGTCAAAATATCAAATCTACAAATATCATTACCAATGTTAATGATATAGAAGCTGTGTGTAATTTGTTTACCAATTTTGTGACAAGTTCATGGTAAAGATCATTGTTTACATGAATGGATATCTGGACAGAATCAGGTGATCCTAAAGAGCGGCTTTTAAGTAATCAGGACCATCATACATTTTTCAAAAGTTCAAAGTGGAATGTATAGGAAGTTTAAATATATAATAAAAGAGTTTCAATATTTTAGTTGATGTTGCAAAATATATCTTTTTGATTTCTCTAAATCAACTGTGTTTCTATTTTGATATTTGTTGCACTGTTGAAATATTACAAATTGAGTTAATAATGTCATATCAGTTGTATAAGTTAATTGTAAAACAGTAGCATATCGGTATGGTCAAGATGTTTGATATAATACTCTTAAATTGAGAGTCTAGTTTCATTTGTCCTTAACTTGAATTATCAATGCATCAATCACTGCCTTCCTGGATATAGTTCTTAAAGTTTTGTCACCTTTTTCTGAAAAGATACAAGACTGGTATCATAACCAAGGCAATCGAGGGCTTAATTCAAGTGGAAAAAATGCTCTTTACGTATATCAAATAGGTATGCCTTACTTGCCTATAGAAATTAATAACAATAAGTGAGCCGAACAACGTAACCTGGTCATTTTAAGAGATAAGACACACGATAACATTAAACTCATTTGATAGCACTGTGAAATTTGATAACCAGCGACAATACGCATTTCTAAGAAATGCCTGCAGGGAAGCAACACTTGATAAGTTGCCAGGTATTTCAAAAAACGCAATGAAATGTATGGAGCTATTAAGAAGTTAATACCATTCTAATAGATGAGTACAATTAGGGATATCAAATGACGTCGGATACCTAATAACTCGAACTCCGCTATTGTCATGAAAATAAATAAAAACATTTAACGTAATCCGGGTGTAAATGCTTGTTGGAGGTCATTTTTAAACATTTAAGGTTCATACCTTATTCATGAAATCAACAGAATTTTACACCATGTTGAACATTTTCTAATTTTACTGACAATCTGTAAAAGATAGCTTAACAGAATTATTAGCAAGGTATGAATATTCTCTGTATATCAAAGAGATTTTTATAAAACGGCCAGGAGTATTATTTATTCAAAATCGTAGCCTTAAAATATCCCTGCAACGAAAATATATTTTAATATAGTGTATATATTTCATAAAAGCGCGTAGTTTACGTTTTATAACTAGATAACAATAGTAGCAGTAATAAATTACCACAAAGTACATTAAATTTATTCCAGAAAGTACTTACATAAAAAGCGCTTAGTTTAAACCGTACAAAGGTATTACACTGAACGCGTTAGAAAATCATAAATACACGTTGAGTAACATACTACCATGCGAACAAAAGTTTATTTTCACGAATATTAGAATTCATTGGAGAATCTCATAGAAATTGTGATATAAAAAAGATGCACACTGATTAAAAAGATTTTGATTTTAATCGTCAATGTACCAAGAATCTTTATTTAGATGTTAGTTAAAATTGCCAAAGAACATCGGATCTTATTATTATTATTATTATTATTATTATTATTATCGAATGGTTACATACCATCTATTGGTGGATGGGTGAAAAACCCATATTCAGCGCCCAGCAACAAGCCAGGTAAGTTGAATTCAGGCACATGTATTGTAGCCACAAGATTGAGACAAATAGAAAACCAAATCAAAATGGCAACAGCACTTCAACCTTGCAAGTACCCTTCTTTTGTATTCCTTTCTAATTGCATCTTTCATTTCAGCTTCTTTGATTTTATCTAATTCCACAATACCTAGATAAGCGTACCCTTCCTCCCCAACCTCTTTCATTGTCTGTCCATCAGCTAACTTAATTCCTTCACTTCTAATAACCATCCCTCGTTTCAATGTCAAAATGCCACACTTTTTCATCCCAAATTCCATACCAATGTCGTTGCTGAACATGTGAACGGTTCTAACAAGCATACTTATCTGATCTTCAGTTTT
>RDPX01000152.1:58186-76093 GCA_003991215.1 Morbakka virulenta
TTAGAGAATCCATGAGGATAATTACAGGATGCCTAAAGTCAACGCCAATACAGTGGCTCCCAACACTAAGTCACATTGCACCACCAGAAGTCAGAAGAGAAGGTGCCAATCAAAAGTTCATTATAAAATTGAGCTTTCTATCAGTCAGAAATTGAGAGCTACAACATGACAGAGGCATGGAGAGACTGGTGGTTTGCGAACACACCATCGGGAGGAGAAATTATTAAAGACCCTACGGTAAGACTACCAGGCTTTCAGAATAACACTCGAAAACAATGGGTCTCCTCAAACCGACTGCTGACAGGCCATGGCAGAACATCAGCCAACATGTACAAATGGCAACTTAAAGACACTGCAGACTGTCCCCACTGCAGTGGAATCCAGGAGACTGCAAAACACATCGTCCTCCAGTGCGCAACAACCAGACTGGAGGGAGGTTTTGACACCGTCCTCAACTGTGATGAGGAATTCGGATCCTGGCTGAAGAGACATAATGTGGAGATGTAGCCATACGCTACTACTACTACCGCTGAATTCATGCAATAGCAGCAATAAATTCTTAAAACATTAATATTAGTAATGCATGTACAAATTTTAAATGAGAACCTTTCATAAAAAATAAACTTTTCTCCGATAGGAAAATGAGGCTATTCTTAAAGATGCATTTTAAACAAATAATCATCTTTTTGCTGTGTCTCCAACTAATACAGGGCTACTTCAGTGCAATCCACTATAAATACTTTAGGAAGTGTTTCATATGTAATCTTAAAGACAATACAAACACGAAAGACATATACAAATCTTATAAATTAGTATAATCACTTATTATCTGTTCGACCGCTGCTACACTATCTACAAAGTCATCTTCTGATAACCCAAAACGTTCATATTGATGAAAATAAGCTCTTGCTGCAAATGTATTCCAAGCTTTTTGAACAACTCTGTCCAATGATTTTATACAAGATTGACTGTTACTCAAAAGAGTCAATGATTTGTCATACTGGTTGAAGGGTCTTGGCTGTTTTAAAACTGTCAGTCTTCCAAAATCAGGCATCCAGGAAGAATATCTAAAAAGTTAAAGGTAGCAAACAACAGAATTGATGAAGTTAAGCTAAATTGTTATAGATGAAACTCTACAAACCCAGACTATCACAAATCAAAAGTACATACCTTAATACCAGTTTTCTTTTTACATGCAATACAACAGAATTCAGATAACTTGAACACTTGATAACCCGAACTATTAGTAGGTCGTTCTGTCTTTGCATTCTACCTGAACCTTCTCTAATATCGTCTCACTAAAAAGCTTCGATAACTCGAACTTTGGTTAACTAAAACTATGCGGGTAAAATAAAAATATCAACAACATCCAAGGTAAATTATTTTTCCTTTAAGAAATCGAGTTGTTGTGTCAAAATCAATAGGAAGTTTTTTAATCCGGTAACCTAGTAGTCCCTTACCATCACCAACTTCACACCTTTTGTCAACTATCTTCACTGTGCATTCAACCTAGGGTAACTTTGTGGGAAATAATTATGGTTTGGTAATGGGGTAAGTTTTTCCTTTTTTCAAATGACCGACAATCACTCTATTACCATTCTTCGCGTATACTGCAAGTTTTATACGTAATGGTTTTTGGTTCACAATTAAAATGCAAATATTCATTCAGCTTTGGCGTCTAACTGCCTTTTTACACAAGGTGTCCTGTGATTTGAGTTTCATGGCCAAGATAGCTGTCAGAATGATCGGTAGTTCACCTTGTAAAAAATTCAACTTTTAATGTCTTTTACGTGCCCTCTGATCTTGTTTTACAATATACAGGTAAAGAAAACATTCCATCATACATGCACAGAAAAAAACGTACACGAATTCAATTTTCTCTTTAAACATACATTCATACATAAACGTATTCGAATTGAGCTTCGATTTACGTCACGTTCTAAAACAAGTTAACGTTTTGGATACGGAGTTTATCTTTTCTGACTCAACAATTGCAGTTGCTATTAGGAGAAAAAATTCACAGCCCTAAAAGAAGTAAAGAATATCCGTCAAAATCCACTGCTTCAAAGTATGGTATTGCTAAAAACATTTTGTCAGGCTGCACTAAAGATAAAGACAAAAAATTTCAGAGCGCCAAAGAAATAAGGAAGAAATTCAAAACGTCAGACAAAAAAAGCAAAAGGCACACACAAATATGAAGTAGAGACAGAATCTGTATTAATTTTGAAAACCAAAAGCTAAAGGTCTGAAAAACTCCTCTTAGTTTTAACGACTTCTAAGCATCTAATGGTCCGACTCATCCCTGGGGTGAGGAACAGTCCTTTTTTTAAAGCTGTTTCAGAGAAAGCAAAGACTACAGAGCTGACATGACAGCACCCTGAGAAGAAATGACTCTACTAACGATTTGTTTAAGAATCAACTTGAAGCGATGTATAATAAAGAGTAGCTTGGTTTCTTTAATATTGTGAAACCTTTGAAATGAAGTATTATGTTTAGAGGAAAACATACCCACGTTTGTCTTACTGAAGAGGTAGCATCCAATACAATGAGCGAAAAAGTGACTATACTTGTTAGTGTTCATAATCTGTGCTTTGCTTCGGAACAGCAGGATGCTTTTCTTACAGATCTATACAGCAAAATAATTACCGGATGGAAAGTGTTATTTGAAAAGCTCAAGAAATTGACGGACGATTCACAGTAGGACATAAAAAGATCGCCCTTTTTTGCAGATAGCTCTCCTTCACATCCAACGATCGACAAAAACCTTTTGGTATTATATTCCTAGAGCCTAACACCACTTGGAAGCTCCAGCCGATTGAAAAATGAGTAATAAGCTCTCTGAATCATTATTACAAAGTATTGTTCCAACACAAGCTGACCAAGCCAGCGACAACAGAAAGAGATCCCCTCTTTTTCAGCTCGTCATGGAATAAAAATGCTTGAGCTGCTGTGGGCCAAAAAGAAATTCCGTCATCGATAACCGTTGTAATGTTTAACGTGATATGAATGACGTCTACAAACTTTTCTAGATGGTGCAGCTTATTGATATCAGTACTGATTAATGGTGTTGTAGCTTAGTGATGCCGTCTAAAGAATAGTTGATGACGATAATAATCCGTTTAACAGCAGTGTTTATACTACGAAAATGCTTATTATTGATGAGAAATCGACTATGAGAAAATCCTAGGTCAATAACGAATGTTTGGGTGTTAAAATACAGCAATATAAACTTACAGCTGTGGAGTAAAAAATGGAGAACAATCTAAAGAGTCCAAGTCTTTTCCTCGTGCAATAAGGCAATTTGCAACTGATTTATTATACTTTAGTTTTCTAACTGGAAAACCCTCTTTTTCATCAGCATGTGATAGCCCAGTATTTGAAGGTAATTTTACTTCCCAGTCAATTCCTAGGAAAATATTAAAGCAAAAGAAAATTAAAGTCCATATATATATAGTATAAGGAATAAACTCCAACTAGCAGGATGTTTTTTGCTACAAATTGACAAAACAAACGGTACATCCAAAAACATTATACATATATATATATATATATATATATATATATATATATATATGTAATTGAAGCTCAGGGTATTTCTACTGTATTTTTGAAAAAGAACCAAACCTATGAGTGATATGAAACCTCCTTTCGACACAGCTAAATGAGCTTTTATAGTAAAAGTAATGAAATAATTCAGACGTCTCACATGCAACATAAGTACATGCGACAGAGATTGTGTACTGGGTTATTCAAAAAGAAAAATTAGTTTATTTACGAATCTTAAACACCAGAGAAGAGCATAAACGTCTCGGTTAACTCCTTGTCTTGATTTCCTCTCCTAATACAGTAGTTATATGTCAAACTGTTATTTACTTTAAAAAAAACATTCCTACTTTCTATTTTGACCTTAATATATTTCTGTGTCTATTTCCCGCTGCAGTAACAAAGGCTGCACATTATTATTGTAAGTTCAACTGTGCTTGTTTGCCCTATGTGTCCAATAAGGCAAAGACACGCAAGTCAAATAATGCCTGTATATATTACCGGTAAAGGAAAAAACCATGGGTGTGGGTTATGGGTAAAGGTATGCAAGTACTAATATTTGTTAATTATGAAGTAAGTAATACATAAGTACAGTACATAAGTGTGCTGGGTAAGTAAGAAAAAAACTACATCAAGCAAAAAAACCCAACATATAACTTACCTTCTTCGAAGGGCGAATCAGCAATAAGCATCTGTCTTAGATGTTTGACAAGTGCCGGCCAAATAAAACTGGAATAGTCTAATGATTCTTTTGTCATATATGGAATATTCTTTAAAGAAAGCAGTTTATATCCTGGATGGCTGCATAAACTGCTTACTAATGTGCCAAGACAATTGAAGCTCTTTCCTATGGAAGTACTTCCTTCAAAAGCAGGTAAAAAAACACTTGCCAATTTGTGACTAATAATTGCATTTAAATCTTTAAATGATACATCTTTAAATCCCAGCTGTTTTGTACATAATATATTTAAATGATCATTTTCAAGCATAATGACTGCATTTGAACTTTGATAAAGTTGAGAAAGTGTCAATATTATATTATAATTTTGCAAAATAACTTCTCCGTTGCTATAAGGACATATCACTTGATTGACAAGAAATTCGTTTGGAAAGGCATCACTCAATGCATGAGACAAAAAAGCACCCAGACCAGATCCAGTTCCACCTGCCAAACTCATTAGAACTAAAAATCCCGATACATAACTACATCTTTCAAGTTCCTTTCGTACAAGTTCTATCACAGGGTCATATGACAATGGTCCATGCTGATGATAACCAAGTGCCCAATTGTTACCTGATCCTCTTTTCTGAATATATTGATTTTTTTCATTATAAGACCACAGACCTAAATATTATAAAAGGAAAAAATTATCACTTCATAAGGGTAACAGAAACAATGGAGAAATTTAGCATCTGGCTGCTAAATGGAGATTCAATTTTGACATAAATTAAAGGCAATATATATACATATATATATATATATTTTTTTTATATATAAAATATAATATATTTTTTTACATTTCTGTACACCCTAATTCCCTATTCCTCGATTCATTTCTGTTATTGTCATCATTTTGTCCATGTCCTGCTAATGTCAGTGCCTCGTTGTTTTTGTTTAATTTTGCCATTTAATATCTACGATTATGAGCTCAGCACTCATACTATATATATAAATTTCAACAACAAAGACATTTTGTATGATAGGACAAGGTTTCGTATATTAACTTCGTCAGGTCTCCTGACGGTCTCCTTAGGTAGACAGGTCTCCTGTCTACCCGACGAAGTCAATACACGAAAGCTTGTTCTATCATACAAAATGTCTTTGTTGTTAAAATTTAAATACTTTTAAATTAAAGACGAGTACCTGCTTTGATGAAATTTATATATATATATATATACCATGAAAAGTGCTCAACAAAATTAAATCCAGAGCATGATAAAAAATAATAAAACATAAAGAAACTGGACTGTAAACTGGAGTGAAAATACAGTTAATTACTCATTAACTAGTAATCATACTTAGGTACAATTATAATTCAAAATGTGCCCACTGGTGCAAGATATGTTCATCCCAAATTTCATTGTGGTAGCTTAAAAAAAACCATCCACCCTAATTGCAATTTCATTTCATTGTTTCCAAAATAAGCTGCATCTTTACAGTACAGGAACAGTACAGGAAAAACAATANTATATATATATATATATATATATATATATATATACCATGAAAAGTGCTCAACAAAATTAAATCCAGAGCATGATAAAAAATAATAAAACATAAAGAAACTGGACTGTAAACTGGAGTGAAAATACAGTTAATTACTCATTAACTAGTAATCATACTTAGGTACAATTATAATTCAAAATGTGCCCACTGGTGCAAGATATGTTCATCCCAAATTTCATGGTGGTAGCTTAAAAAAAACCATCCACCCTAATTGCAATTTCATTTCATTGTTTCCAAAATAAGCTGCATCTTTACAGTACAGGAACAGTACAGGAAAAACAATATTCCAATGGGCCAGTCCAGTGGGTATCAAGCATATATTTAATTACTTCTGAAAGACTTTAAGAAATATATGCTACTTCAATACTTTAACATGATGAAAGGCATACATTTCCTAAGAGATGATTCCATCACTTGCCTAGAGCCTATGGTGGAAATAAAAGATGATCAGCAAATTACCTGCACTGTAGCTTTTGTCACACATCAAAATGAGCTTAAACTAGGCACAGTTTGACTTGAGCAAGAGGAAGGTTGATTTTGATTTGATGACAAGGATAAATTAGAATGGAGAAAATCAAAATGTGGCACCAAGACATTCTCAAGATAGTGTACATGAAAAGAAAACATTTTCATGATTGTGTGCATGAAAAAAAAACTAAATCAAGTTGATTTCAGGTCTCACTTGGTAAAAAATGTCAAACTCATTCATAAGTAGGAGCACAAGGTTTTTTCACAATTTTAAATATGAATGGAAATGACTCATAAGACATATTGGTCAATTTTGAGTAATCTCACAATTAAACTCAAATCAAGATAAAGTATTGTTTTTGCCATTTATGTTCAAACAAAAGACGCCCCAGGATTTCAGTTTACAAGTATAATATGATCCCAATCACAATTTTACTTTGCATCTTAAGGTAATTAGTGCCCTAGCTTTTGTTCCATCAAATGAAATGATCAATAGTTTTGTTCCATTCTGTCAATAATTAAAAGCAATTTTAATGCTAATGCACAAGATTTGCTGAAATACTATTAGGGCACATTTATTGGTCAATTTTGCCAATATCTCCCTTATTTGCCATCAAAAAGTGGAATATATAAAATAGAACCAATTAAGAATTGCAGAAAATAACTGTTTTGATAAAAGGCATAGAAGCTTTCAGGGGTATCTTTTAGCATGCCAAACAAACATCTGGAAACTCATCAATGTATAAAAAGAAGAATGTGACAGTATCAGAGAGGTTATTGTGTTTCATTTCAGAAAGTAATATGCTAATTGCAATGCATAAAGTTTGAGAGTTGTCAATTATTACCAAAACCAACAAGTTTTGGAATACTTTCAAATTATAGCACAAAAAAATCTGGCATTCTGACTCTTCTTATATTTTTAATTGGTATGTAACCATTTATGTTTCATTTTTTGTTTTACTTTGTGATTATTCTGTTTGGTTTGTTTTTTTCTTGCTATAAAACGTTTTTCGTATGAATATTCAAATAGCCTGGTGCGTTCTTGTTCTGTGCTTACCAACTTTCCAAATGCAGGGAAAGTGCCAAGAAATTCCAAGTGGAGGGCTTGAGATGACAGGTGCATCAGCAATCAAATATGACAAAAATTTTCAAAACTATGCTTATGGTAGTTTTTCAAAAATAACAAACTAAACTGAATAATAAATATGAGAATACTATTTAATACCTGTTTATTCACATAGTAGGCATATGTTTCAATATGAAAATAAATGTAATCAAACCCGAAGAGCTTGATTTCTTAGAAATCAAGTATTTACCTTTAAAACACTTTGACTTTTAGATTTAATGTATACTTGGTTAGATATGAATACAATATTCAAAGAAACATAAAGAAAATATCATGACAACAAAAAATATAAATGTATAAGGTATGAAAATCTACCAAACAAATGAAGCCTTGAATCATATTTAAATACAAACTTATTTGCTATTTCAGTTTCATCCAATGAATCAGTAATTGTTTTATGGGTGGGCAATATAGCCAATGCATTCAAACAGGTTTCCATTTGAAAAGAGTGCATGATAAATTTCACAATATTTATTTCATTTGTGTACATTTAATTTTAAAAAATGTATTTGCTCAGCTGTGACTTGACCATAGATCAGCTTTAAAAGCAATGATTTCATGATTTCATACACTTGGAAATTTGGTACAGTCAAATCTTCTCTGATAGATGTGATAAGGCATCAAAAATCTTTCACAGGTGTGATCCTCTACATTTTCATGATAGTATGAAGGCTCCTTGCTCTGGTGACCATTGAGTTATTGCAAAATTGGGTATTTGCGGGTTTTTCCTTTACTTGCCAAGAAAGCTTTAATGAAAGATTACAAATTTGGATTTTTCGTAATTACATCAAACACCTTGACAAAAGACTCTTCCTCATGAATACCCTCTAAAAAATTCACAATCAAACCAGCTGCTTGCTTGCTTTCACAGACTGACTGCTTTTCTGCTTCCAGGTGTCTGGACAAGTTATCTGTATGTGAGTACTATTGATAGCCAATGTTTAAATTTAAGAAATGGTCAAAAGTTCCTATCTGCCACTTAATGCCAATGCTACTCAACTTTTAAATCTGCTGCCACTATTGTTATATTTTAATGGACCATGGTGTGATGTTGATGAGGCAGTACAGATTAATTATCCCCTTATTTGGTCTGGTCCAGAAGGTCAGGACATCACAGAGACCCTCACTTTCACTGACACTGAAAGAGGCAGGTTGGATTCTTACTTTTCCCAATTTAAAGCATATGTTCGTCCCAGAGGTAATTTTTGTGTTGCCTGCTTTAAAATTTTGGGTTGCTCCCAATCTCTTCATGAGCCTGCTGATGTTTATTTGAAACACCTAAAAGAATTGCTACAACAGTGTGAATATGAACCTATTGTTGCCAATACTCTCCTAGTCAATCTTTTCATTTTTGGAATAAGACTTAAGTCGGTACAGTCCACCTTGTTAAAAGAAGGAAGAGATTTAACAATCGAACGAGCCCTCCAGGTTGCCAGGACAGAGGAGGCAACTCTTCAACATATAGAAACTATCCATGGCCCTAAACAAGAAGTTTCTCTAGATTATGTTAAGAAAACTAATAAAATGGCTAAATCTGTACAAGCAACAACATCATATTCGAAAACTTGTGGTAATTGTGGCCACTCTCATAGTAAAGGGGCATGTCCAGCAAAAGATTCTATTTGTAAAAAATGCCACAAGAAAAACCACTGGGCAAATGTTTGTTGCTCTGATGTTGCAACTAAGTCAAACGATGACTCTCAAGGATTTTATTTTGACTCATTGCATATTGATGGGATTACTTCTACATCTTCCTCACACACAACACAAGCTTTTGCAAACTTTACATTAGGATCTGCATCACATCAAACTACATTAAAATGTAAGATTGACACTGGAGCAGAAGGAAACATATTTCCCTCATTAGTCTTCAAAGAGTTATGCAATTCAACACCAAATAAGGATGTCTTGAGCTTAACTCCCTCAAAAGTCCGAATAGTAGCATTTGGAGGTCATTCAGTAAAACAGTTGCCAATTACACTTGCCAATTAGGAGTATGTCATGAAAACAAGTTTACCATAGCAAACTTTTATGTAACTGATACTACTGGCCCAATCTTAATTGGACTACCAACAAGTAAGGTTCTTGGTCTTGTTTCTCTTAATTTTACTGAGACAAGATTCTCCAGGATTATAGTGATGTATTCAAGGGTATCGGATGCTTTGAAGGAACTTACCACATAACACTTGACTCTAAGGTTCAAGCTGTCATACACCCACCACATAGGATACCATTTGCACTCTGTGAGCCCTTAAAAGAGGAACTTGACTCCCTAGTAAGCCAAGAAATCATCTCACCTGTTGCTTACCCCACCAACTGGGTCAATAGCTGTGTGTGTGTGTGTAAAAAAAACCAAATGGCAAAATTCTGTCTTTGTCTTGATCCCCATGATCTAAACAAGGCAGTGAAACACCCTCATTATGTCACACCTACCTTTGAAGACATCCTCACAAAATTACATGGAGCCAAATGGTTCAGTATTCTTGATGCTCGATCCAGGTACTGAAATCTCAAACTTGATGATGAAAGTGCTGACTCGACTACATTTAACACACTGCATGGAAGATTTAGGTTTAATCGCATACCAATGGTAATTTCTTGTGCACTGGATGAATTCCAATGTGCAGTAGACCACACATTCCAGGACATCCCTAATGTGTTTGGCATTGCTGACGATCTTATTGTTGTTGGATTTTCCAAAGATGGCAGCTATTAAGGAAATGCAACCACCAACCAACCCAAAAGAGCTCATGTCCTTTTTAGGTGTAGTCAACTACTTACATTGTTTTTCTGACAAGCTAGCTACACTAACAGCACCCCTGCATGCCCTGCTGAAAAAGGATGTAGAGTTTCAGTGGAGTGCTTCCCATAATTTAGCAATTAATGCAATTAAGGATGAGATCAGCACCACTACTGCCCTACATTATTATGATCCTTTGAAGGAACTTATTCTTCAGGTTGATGCTTCAGGTCATGGCTTAGGAGCAGCCTTAATGCAGGATGGTGCCCCAATCGCTTTTGCAAGTAAATCACTTACTGACACAGAGTCACAATACTCCAACATTGAATGTGAGATGCTTGGTGTCCTTTATGGTTTAGAACACTTTCATTATTATGTTTATGGCCGGCATGTGATTGTTCACACTGACCATAAGCCTCTGCAATCCATTTGCAAGAAAAACTTAGCTAAGGCACCACCTCGTCTTGCACGGATACTTCTTCATACACAGAAGTACAACTTCTCAGTTGAGTACCACCCTGGCACTGAAGTACCAATTGCAGATGCTCTTTCACGTGTATCGCCAAACACACAGGGTACCATTTCTGATGTTAACATAGACATTCACTATCTGGATACCCATCTCAATGCATCTCCTACATCCCTTGATGACCTGCACAATGCCACTGCCATTGACACCACCATGCACGCTCTCACTGAGATGGTTGCAACAGGTTGGCCAGATCAATGCAAAGACTGTCCCACTGCCCTCATTCCATTTTGGAATTACCGTGATGAAATTGGAATACAGGATGGGTTGCTTCTCAAAGGAGACAGAATCATCATACCTACCAATATGCAGCCACAAGTGCTACAACAACTTCATGTGGCCCACCAAGGAATAGAGACAACTAAGTTACTTGCCCGCAGTGCAGTTTTCTTGGTAAATATTTCTGCTGACATAGAGAACATGGTTAAGAACTGCTCTACCTGTCAGAAATACCAACCTGCCCAACAACGTGAACCTTTATACAGCCACGATGTTGCACCTCATGCATGGCACACCATTGCTGCCGATCTGTTCTCTTGGGAACATAACACGTATCTGCTAGTTGGTGACACTTTCTCCAGATTACCCATCATACGGAAACTGAGTTCCTTATCCTCTTCACAATCATTTCCAATGGTTTGTGATCACTATGAACTTCAATGTCTGGGTGGCCATATAGCCAGTGATGGAATTTGGAGAATCCATTGCATATAGCAAGGCACTCCTTTTCGATCTGTGAGTATCTCCTTTCAGTGTCACTTAAGTACATGATGTAAAAACAACAGGTTGCAGTTGTTGATAGAAGTTCTTTTGTAGTAATGCTCCTCCAAGTCCTTTCTCACTAGCATCAACTTGAAGTACAACTGGCTTCTTTAGATCAAAATATTGTAGGACAGGTGTTGAAGCTACAATAGATTTGGCTTTGTCAAATGCAGTTTGTTGTGTCTCAGACCAATTAAATATCATGTCCTTTCTGGTGAGTTGAGTTAATGGTTCAATTATGGTGCTTAGATTCTGGCAGTATGGTGAAAGGTATTTGATCATGCCAATGAATTGCAGTAGGCTTTGTTTATCATGTGGTGTTGGCATATTCATTATAGCACTGGTTTTTTCAGGGTCTGCTTTAATTCCATCTTGTGTCAATATGTGTCCAACAAATTTCAGTTGCTTTTTTTAAATACCAATTTAAGTGGGTTGAATTTAATGTTCTTTACTCTTGCTCTCTCCATTAATGCGATAAAGTGTCTATCATGGTCAGCTTCTGCTTCCTCATAGGTATCTCCACAACCATAAACAAGTAGATCATCTGCTATTGGTGCTATGCCATTGAGGTCTTCTACTGCTGCCATGATATGCACTTGAAATTCCTCAGGGCCACTGTTGATACCAAATGGGAGGTGGAGCCAGCAGTAGCGCCCATATGTTGTGTACAAGGTGGTCATTTTGGATGATTTTTCATCAAGTGGTATATAAAAAAAATCCATCTTTAACATCAATTACTGTAAAACATTTGGCATTTCTAAGTTTATGTAAATGTTCATTTAGTGTCAGTATCTGGAATACTGGGCATTCAATAGCAGTATTTATAGTTTGACTAGGGTCTATGCATACTCGAAATTTATTTGGAGTTTCTCTGCAGAGGATGTTCGAGCACCATGGTGTCAGTTTGGTTACTTTTGCTAAAATCCCTTCTTTAACATATCGGGCAATGGCAGCTTTCTCCTTTTCACGCTTGCTTAGTGGGACCCGATGTATGGGCATTTGTACAGGTACGACATTCTCTTTGACTTTAAACGATATTGGTGGTTGGAGGCAACCAACGCCAGTAAAACTGTCTTTATAATGCTCAAGGAGTGCCTCCTTGGTGAGTGGCTTTGATAAGTCGATCGATGATTTATTTCTGGCTGTTGTTGTCTGCTTTTTTTGTCTGTTCTGAGTGTCAGTCTGATTTGTCTGTTGAATAGAGAATACATTGTCAGCGTTAATTTTGATTATTCCCATATTTACACAATCCTTTCCAGAAAGGAGAGCTGGTTTTCCTGCCATGATATTCGATGGGAGGACTTGAAACACCAGGGTATGGTATTTCTGATGTTTCTCACATAGTAGGGTGACTTGTCCAACAGGTCTGATAGGTTGTGCATCACCATATGGATGTAGTAAAAAATGTGATTTTTGTAATTTGATGTCTGGGAATTCACGTTGAATAATATCTTGAGAAATTGTGTTGCATGTTGCAGCAGAGTCAATTTGGAACTTGAGATTTTTAAAATGTGAACCAGTATGTGAGCAAGGTAGGTTAGCAAAATATTTATTACCTACTGTTGTGTCCTTTTTTGTGTGATTTATAGCGTAGGTGGTGCTGTAATATAATGGTTGTTCATCTGCATAAAATATTGGCTGTTCATTATTGCTCATAACGTGTGCTGTCTCATTGTGTTGTGGTTGAATCATTTGTGCTTGTTGGTTGTTGTGTTGATGTTGAAGGGCATGTACCGGTCGACTGTGTGGCTTGGAACGCGGTGAAAAATTACCTCTCAGTTGGCTTGCTTTGATTGGTGATGTTTGTTCCATACATACACGTGCAAAGTGGTCATTGCCACCACATTTTGAGCAGGTTCGTCCATTGGCTGGGCAGTCTGTCCATTTGTGCGGGCCTCTGGTATCTCCACACCAGTGGCAAGTGTTTGGCTCTCGTTTAAGTTTCATATCTTTATGTTTCCTTCGTGTCGGTTTGGAGTTTCCTGTACTAGTCCAGTGAACGTTTTCTTCGATTCCTTTAGATATATCGCTAATGAGTTTGTTAGCTATTTTGGCTGATTCCATTGATTTGGCTTCAGCAACAACGTCAGCTAAAGCTTTTGGGGTGCCTTCCGGTTTAAGGTGCGTTTTAAGCAGTTCAGTTCGTATAGTGGTGTCACACAGACCAAATACAAATTTGTCTCGACACATAATGTCTGTAATTTCTCCATATTCGCAAAGACTTCCAGCTTGTCGGATTCGAACTTCCCAGTCTTGTATTGTCTCATTTGTGTGTTGAGATGTATGCCAGAATTTAAACCTATCAGTCATTAATGTTGACCCTGAAGTACCAGTATAGTGGGTGAAAAGTTTGTTCATCCATATCCATGGCTTCTTCTTATCGTTCGGTAAGATAGAAGGTTCAATAGTATACCTAATTACTTGTAGAGCCTCATCCGGTAGTGCTGATCGTAAGGCCAAAATCTCCAGAAGACGTTTTTTGTAATGTTCCTCTTTTGCTCTGTCTGGATCCTTTTCCAAATCTCTGTAATCTGATTGAAAACAGTAATCATGAAATCGTAACTAAAAATTTAAAAAAATTTCTGATATATTCCCAGATAGTTTAAGTTCTGGTCTCTTGTGAGAATTCATTGTAAAATAAGAGGAGTAATAATGAATAATAGTATGTACAATCACTTCTGACACCAAGTTACAAGTCAAAGGAAGTGAACACAGAAAACGTAGATGCCATTTTGATTAACGACTGAAACAAATAACTTGTTATTGAAATGCCGTGACTGGCGATAATGTAAACACAACAAGCACTCAAAGTCCTTACCACCCCTAACACAAAACCAGCAAGTCAGAGTCAGAGATTCCACCACACACACCTGGGAACCAGCCACAGTGACAGGTGTCTCAGCTTTGCCTCACTCTTACTTGGTTCAAACAGCAAATGGTCAGTTCAGGAGAAACCGACGAGACATAAGACCAACATGTGACCAGCATAACCAGAATCTTATTACACCTAGCTCCCAGACTATTGTGCAACCACAATCCCCTGATCACCACACACCAACAAACAGAAACGTTCAACCATCAAATAACTCATCATCTCAAGATAACTTAGTGCCACCAAGAACAGCTACTGTACCACTCCGTAAATCATGCCGTAGTATCAAGCCACCAGTCCGGTTGGATTTATAAGAACCTTATTACAGACTTTTATTGAATATATACCAATTGGACATTCCAATTACCATTTATCTTATTCAGACTAGTATGGACTGTTCTTAGCCTTGAATTTAAAGTAATCATGCCTTTATATACATACATTCTATTATGACAATTGGACTTACTCTTAATGACAATCCCAAAGCAAACTGTCGTAAACTATCATAGGATGGAGCATTACTTCACAGAAAGGGGGATGTTATATTCTGTAATCATTTAGCCAAATCTACCATTGTAACATGCAATCTTATTATAGCCTCTCTCTGATTAATGCTAATGTATGAATTGCTTATGTGCCTCATTTTGATGTAAAAAATGATCCTCATGTGCTAGAACTGTACTGAATTATATCCTTGAGTTTTATATCCAATCTTGTTTAATCTGTATTAGCAATTACACATAATAATATAATAACTATTATTATTTATAAGATGGTGCTCCCAAAGTACCATCAATGCTTTGTGATACTGTAAAATGCTTAGGAAGGAATCTGCTTGTACTGTCCATCTTGTTTCTGACAAGTTGTGTAGCCCATAATCTATTGGTTCATCTTACTCACAGTCAGTTAGTTCCTTTATACTGCTAAGTAAACATTTGCACTTTAGAGGAAATTTTATCAAAGTTACTGTCTCTTAAATAAACATCAAACATTTTCACTACAGTATGGGGGCTCCTGTGGAGGTTCCATAGTGTAGTGCAAAAATTTGATGTTTTTGGTGCTGTCAAAGAAAGGGAATGGGTATGGCAATGTGTATATTCTGCTTAAGATTGGTGGTTCTGGATTTTTACTGCAACACAGGATCATATTGCAACCTCTATGACTGAGTTATTCATTGTAGTTATAGATTACCCTCTCAAATTTGTAAAAAAATAAGAATAAAAGACAAAATTACTAAAATTGAATAATACCAGTGTTTGATTTTTAAATTTTCATCATAATCATCATTGTTGCTATTATTGTGGTGTTCACATAACTATTGTTTACACACAGCAATGTTAAAGTTTCCATTTGAATCTATATCATCAAATGTACTTAGAATTAAGAAGTTTTAAGGAATACTGTTTATATACAACCACTTGTTTTACTAGTAATTCATAAGGACTTTTGAGTATGCTTAAATTATAATTGACTAAAAATATCACATTTAAAAGACAAACTTTGCTTTATCATCATTGCAATATATTTTCACATATCCCACTATTATTAATATTATTATTATCATCATTCTACTAGGATTTTATTGATAAATGCTTCAGTTGAGTATTTGATATTTTTTGGCTTTACTTATGGCTTGTAGTTCTGTGGAAAGGAATTTCGATGTCTTAAATGCCACATTTGGAGATGTAAAAAAGTAGTTACAGTAAAACATTTACAATCCTAATGGAGAAATCAACATGCCATTACTAAGGGAAAACAATAATGATAGGTCTACCATGATGTGCCAATTGGTGTTAAATGTTCATGTGGCAAAGTGTGTAACGGATTATAAGACTTGAGAATTTGCCAACAGAACTGTAAAGAAATTAAAAGCTTTGAGAAAGACACACTCAAAATATTTAAAATATTTTTAACAATAGTGAATCAACAACAGTATTGTCAAGTGAAGAGCAGCTTGAAATCAAAGAGGGGAAACATTTCTCAAGGTCAGGTGAACAATAGAAATTGATAACAGCTATTTTCAATCTATCTTTCCATCTGTTTAGTTGTAGCCTTCAATGATTGATTCAGTGATAAGATTTAGGACCATTTTAATTTATGAACACTTTAGAGATATGTGTGGAACTACAAATAGGAACTTCAACAAGGAGTTACAGAGGAAATATTAAGATCACAAAATAAACAAATCAAAAATGGACTTAAAATCACTTTTAAAAAGTAATACCTCAACTTAATAACAAATGTTCTAGATCAAAATTAAGACAAAATTAAGTCTTTAATCACCAGTCTTTACACTGGATTTACAACAACAATTGTCACCGATCATTTCACAACTGAAGCCATCATAGTTTTTCATGGGGCTCTGCAAGGTGATTGCCTTAGTCCACTACTCTTTAATATGTGTTTTAAAACATCCATTAAAAATATTAAGGCTGAAAAATACAACCAACCTGGTTTTAAACCTCACAACAAAAACAACCAGTTTAAGTTTGCAAATCCTGCTGTGGTTGGTCATTATAAATGGGTAAAAGAGAGGATCAGCTTCTTTTACACTGTTTCACCCAATGGTGTCAATAGGCCAACATGATCATAAGGGTTGATAAATGTGCCACATTCAGTATAAAAAAATTCATGACAAGATCCCTTCAAGTACAACCCAAGCCTTTTGTTGATAATGAAACAGTACCCTGTGTAGCCATTGGAGATGCCTTTAAGTATCTCAGATGTTACTATGACTTCAAAATAAGGGATCATTCACAAATGACATCAACCACTAAGAGAGGGGTGGGGGGTACTTAAATGTTGGGAGAAGTTGACAATATTTTGGGTAGGGGGAAAGGGGGGTGAAAGTTGATATCATTTTTTGAAAAAAATCAATAATTCTAAAAGCTTAAACCTTATTTTAACTCACTCATCATCATTATTCATCATCATATTTGGTTTAACGTCCGGTTTACATGCTAGCATGTGTTGGACGATTTCTTGAAATTGACATTGAAATTGAAGGTGTTATTGGGTAGCTTAATTTAAACTTATTGTTTTTTGATGTGCATTGTCAAAGAGAGATGAGAGAATGGTACCTTGAGTAGTAAGATGACTTTGTTAACACTGTTTGTGTTTTTTTCTGCACAGCTTTCAAAATGTCTTTTGTATATGTATATATATCATCATCATCATCATATCCGGTTTAACGTCCGGTTTACATGCTAGCATGTGTTGGACGATTTCTTGAAATTGACTTCCAAGTTTTTCTATCCTTCACCAGGTCTCTGCTGACACCTTTTTGTTTCAGATCCATCCTTATCACTTCCTCCCATGTTTTCTTTGGTCTTCCTCTGCCAGTGGTTCCTGCCACCTTGATTGTTCTGCATCTACTTGTCCAAGCATTCTTGTCCATTCTCTCCACATGACCAAACCAACGAAGCCTCCTATTCTGCATACAGCTGCCAATACTGTCCAGATTCAATCTCCTTCTGAGTTCATTAGAACTGAGCCTGTCCTTTAGACTTACGTTGCACATCCATCTTATCATTCTCATGTCATTCTGCTCCATGCGGCTGACATCTTCAGCTTTCACTGGCCAAGTTTCACTGCCATACATCATTGTGCTACGTACACATGCCTGGTAGACTCTACCTTT
>RDPX01000152.1:77626-110720 GCA_003991215.1 Morbakka virulenta
ATGCAGCATATAATGGGTCATTTTGTTGAATAGTGCACTGCCTTTGGTATGGGGATCAGTCTGCCAAAAACAAAGGCAGTGTTCACTCCCAGACCAGGTGAACCATACTTAGAACCAAACGTCATAGTCAATGGTGCTAGGCTTGGTGTAGTTGATTCATTTGTCTACTTCTATAGTGCTTTGTCATGGCTCTAGGAAATTTTGGGAAAAGTCTGGTCTGACTGTGTTATCACAAACATGCATTTACAGGATCTGTGTGCTAACTACGTTCATGTATTCATAAAGGGCATGGGCATTGCATCAAAGGCACATTAAATGGTTTTAATCATTTCACCAAAAATGTTCAAGATGCACCCTAAATACCAAGTGACCAGCACAAGTACCTGTTACTGAGGCCCTTGAGAGCACATGCTTCAGTAGTGTTGAACTCTTGCAATCAAGACCTACATGTGTTAGTAAGGTCATGTGGTTTGAATGATTGCAGGCTGCTCCCGAAACAACTCTTTCACAGGGTCCTGGAAAACAGCAAATGTCCTCAGTGTAAGCCTAGGAAGATGTACAAGGGTCATACAAAAAATATTCGTTTAAAATGGTTGAAGCTTGTACGCGAAAGATATGATGCTCTTGCCGGAAAAACCAAACTTGCGATTGTGTCAACTTGGTACCTTGTGGGTCAGAACAAACAACCTGTGTAATATGCAGCAAAGTGTGCAAGTCCACTATCTGTTTAAAAAGACACACGGCTATTCATAAGAATACTCTTTACCCTCCAAAAGTAAACTAAGTGAAAATCACTCAATACTTATGTCACAACTCCTTCAAAGTTTGCATATCCAGAGCAGGACTGCAAAGTCATTTCAGATGGCATGGACAACATGATGGAGAGAGCGCTTTTTGTTTTTCTTATTGTAGGCAAATACAAAGTTATTCTTAAATAATACATTTACGAACTTACAATTCAAGACCTCACTTGACGATAAAGTGATTTTTTCCGGTACTAACCTGAAGCCCTGGTAGTTTCAAACACCTTGTGAATCACCTTGGGTTCCATGTCAATCATGATGGCTTTCGCTTGATAGCTCACACCAGCGTGTCCTTTCGACGTCTTTGAAACTTCCGTAAAAAACCGTTCTAAAACTTCTTGTTTGTATTCTGTATTTTCTTTGGTTGTTAATTTAGTGTACCGGGGTGGTTCGTTTCCATCCTGAAATATGGAAGTCAAGAAATCCGCCCCAACCTGATTTCCACACTGCCCCAACTGTATTGTTACGACTGACATATTTAAAGTTACATTAATTATACCTGTACATACAAGGCAGTGAGTAGAAAATTCGAAAAGGGAACATAATATTAAAGAAGTGCGTCACTGCTGGCAGCAATTTGTGTCAAACAAATCCTGAACCATAACATTTCAGGATTTGTTTCAAAATATTTCCAAACCGAGGTTAGGGCACTCCATGTCTGACAAGAGCCTCAGTTGAATTTCATTATGAGGAACTCCCCGCTCAGGTTCAATGGACTTACAAAGTTATGAGTGTTATTCAGGTTTTGGAAGTGACAAATCCACAAAGAGAGTTATTGAGGAGGATACAGAAAAGGAATGAAAGCAAAGAGCTAGAAAGTAAATACTTGTCTAAACACTTGTCTAGTCTAAAATCTAGTTGGTTACATTTCATCCAATTGTATTTTTCTTGATACAAGTCCATTGAATTTTTTCGTAGCCAGGTTCTTTTTGTCCATTTTGTTGTGTTCATCCATCTTCCTCTTCTTCTTTTCTTTCTTTCTTCTTCTTTAGCCCCTTCTTCTTCTTTTTCTTTTCTTCGTCTTCTACTTTCAGTCTTCCTCCAGTATTCAGGTTAGGTCAACTGACCGACAGATTTCCTGCCACGAGGCACTGTTTCAGCAACTCCCCCTGGCTTCCGCACTTTTCATGTCCTGCTCAAATGCGTCCCTCCATCTGAACTTAGGCCTTCTTATAATCCACTTTCCAGCCACAATTGCCACAAACGATTGCTTACTTGAGGAAATGCCGCAAAATAATCGCAGTATTCTTATTTCTTTTACCCTGAAGGATTTTTGTCTCCTCTTCTGAGCGTAGGCACTTTAAAAATCACCAGAACCAGTCGTAAAACTGCCACCTATACCTGGAACTTCAGCTTTACCAGTATCCTCTTTTCACAAACATTTCCACTCACTTTTCTTTCCTTCTCCCATGCTTCGCTTATCCTTGCTTCAACGTCTTCTTTGCAATTTTCCTGTTCTAACAATACTGATCGCAAGTAGCAGAACTTTTCTGCTTGCGTAATCCTTTCGTATCTCAAATGTTGGAAGACTCGTCTTATTTGCCTAACATATTGACTTCGCCCAATACTACGACATCGAAGTCGTCGTTCTGTGTGAGGCTTATCCCTATATGCGTGATTGAGATATGATCTCCAATGACAGGAATTCCGGGAAAGAACAGCGCACTTAAGTAAAAGAAATGTTTGCAAAAATGATCTGGTGAGGAAAGGGCGGCGATGGGTCAGGTGGTAGAGCATGTGACCATGATAGCCATAGACACTAGTTCGAATCAAGTTCGGAGCAAACACGCTTTTCATTTTTCTAGAAAATGTGTACTTCTGATGTATAGAGAGCTATTCTGTCGTCAAAATTATTTGGAGATCTTTTAACTATATGATAGAATAAGAAGAGTAAATCTTCTATTTTCGTCTTCAGCTAAACCACTTTTTCCAAAATGATTTTTTATAACACATCCTAAATGTAGTAACTTTTAGTATATACTTCTGAACCCTTTACTTTCAGGCTGCTCTTGGTAGTCATCAAATCTGCTTAAGAACTTGAAAACAACCTGACATATCCACTATATTGTGGAAGTACTTTAGAGTTTACAAGAGTGAGTAAAGGGGCTCAAAGGGTCAATGTGTTTACATTCTTCTGTTGATAAAGAGTGCTTATAGACAATTCTTTTAGTCTACAATATACGTCAGAGACATATATTTGTAGGACTGACTGCGGATATTTAAAGTAAAACTTAACTTTACCCAACGGGTGATGAATTTTCATATTACAGTCTAAAGTAGCCTTAAGTGGAAATGCAGATTAATTGAGGGCTCAAATTCTAATTGTTTCTTAGGGAGCACACTACAAACTTTGTTCATATTTTCGGCCACAGAATAGGGAGAAACCCATATGTAGAGAATAATAAAAAAGTATGAAGAAATATAATCCAATAACATATATCGCTTTGCACTAAAATGGGATGATGTGATGTATTATTTAGGTACTGGTCTGTGTACGCCGGTTTGCTTTAGAGGGTAAAAGAGATGGTTCAATCTGCTTGTCTCTTTCTTAGAACATAGAGAAAGGGTAGCTGTCTTTCTCCTTTTTTCTTCATGGTGAAAATGATGTATAATTGCACACGGTTGATATGCTTGTAGATGATGTTCTTCAAAGATTGTTAAGACATCGATAACATATCTTTCTCAATTGACTCTTGGTCAATTATTGATAATGCTGTGGCTTCAGATACTTGCATCAATTTTCACCAATTGCAGAGGATGACGCATTTTCCCTGGCTATACAATTGGTTTGAGGATTAATGTTATTGTTTAATACGAAGCATGCATTGATAAGAACTGCTCGCAGTAGATTTGGGATATCTAAAGGGTGCAGTGCAGTTTGTTAAGAATCATCATGTTTAAGCAAAGCACCGATAATTTGTATATAGTGATACGATATGGAAGAAGGTCATGATTTTATTGCACTGGATTCTCTATTGCACGATGAATGATGCAAAATCAGAACTGTTGTTGCAGTGGTTTGACTTCATATGGCATATGAGGAAGTGAATGGACAACTTTTAGAGTAGATTACAATTGGACATTTTGTTACATTAGGCTTTATGTAATCCATAGAAACAGAAATGTAAGTGTGAATCTGTGAAACCGGCAAACGCCAGAAATAGTGTTTTTCTGTACTGTGATAAATGCTTTGCTTATTTTGGTCTTGACTACATTTATTGGTTTACTTTTGAGATATATGTCATATTTTTGATTTCCCCTTAAACATTTTTCTTCGGTTGCTAATATCTTCTTCGATCATTCTTTATATTTACTTCTTCTTGCTAGATTGTGCATTATTTGCTTACACCTTGCTTTGTGTAAAAAAACTCAACAAGGCTCCTGTCATCAGCATTTTACTTGACCCTCATACACGTATACCGCAAACTCAAATTTTCTTTTGAAAATCTTTCTCGTGAAGTACAAGTTCAATGAAACTATTATTTGCAAAAACTTTTCTATCCCATTTTAAGGAAGGATAATAGAAATATCAATGTATCAATGTAACAAGTGAATAAATATTCACTTGTTCATGGATCTCTTTCAATCTTTCTACCAACAAATTCCAACAGCAAATAGATCTATGGGTGCCTACTCGTTTACTCGTATTTCTTTTCAGGAATTACTACAAACCCAAAAAGTACAAATATTTGCAATTTTTCCAATAAAAGTCTATATCATATTTCGTTTAAAAAGTACTCATTGATGAATATACCAAAGCTTTGGAAAAAACTTGAAAGAAATCAATGAAACGGGTCAAAAAGCAGACAAAAAACTTCGTGATCAGCAAAGAAACGAAATGCTTTAAAAACTTCAAGCAGTCTTAATGATTTTTGTTTAATACACACAAAAATATCGATAAATCCGCCAAGCGTATGAAATTGTGAAGGAAAGACTTTACGAAAAGAAGTAAGGATAAAAAATAAGAGTTGACCTTAAAAAAATATTCAAGTTAACAGATTGAGCAAAACATTTGGAGGCCAAAGTGTTTCACCACAACATATCCGAGAAAAAAGTGCTGAATTAAGAGAAAGATTTATTACAATGATGAACAACCAATGTATGAGACAAAGTGTTTAGAAAACCAACTCAAAAGAGGTAGAATAATCTGACCTCGTTCTAGCGATGAAACCTCATCATCGATTTTCCTAGGATAATGAATGTAGAAAAGAGTGAGACAAGACACATTGCACATTGTGACAAAGGTTAAAGAACAAAAGTAGAATTTTATCTTATCAAGTTAAAAACAAATATCTGAATTCGATCAAGAATGTCAAGATGGGACGAGGGAGCATTTTTTTCAGTTGTGACACCAGTGCATTGTGTAAGGACCAATTGTAGGTTTATAGAGGTACGAGATAGCCTCACACCAAAGATACTCTTCAGCATGATACAAAGAAGCAGTTTTTCTTAGTAGTTAAGAACCATACAAAGCATAATGCCACTACATGTAAGGAACTTTATAGAAGGTATTGAATGTAAGAATCCCATGGAAGATCAGTGGATATTGAAACACCAAGCAACTACTTTGATAAGCAATACTGAAGAGGATTTTTCAACCTCGCCAGGATCATCATCCGAATGAAAGTCTATGAATATTATTTTTTGCCACAGTGAAGGAAACCTGCCACTTTCAGCCATACATCCTGACAGTCTAAGTGTCAGATTTATAATCTTCCACGTTTGATTTGTCCCTGCTGAGTTTGCTTGTGGGCAATAGCAAGTCAGAAGGAAATGTCATCAGCACAGCTGTTGATAAACTTAAGAAAATTTCAAGGACTATCATTGATACAAAGAAGGAAGGGAGTTAGACCAACAACAGAACCATGAGAAACGCCAGCACTAGTCGAATACTGATATAGACCAGGTGTAATACCATCCTGTGTGACACACATTTTATGATTTTGGGGGACTGAAGGATACTGTAGACTCTTGCACCAGTGTCGTAACCATGAAGCTTAGAGCCATGCCGAATCCTTCACCACACTTGACTATAAGCACATAAATAGGCTCCCTGGTTACTATTAAAAGATCTCTATCTCTCTCTAAAGATCACTATTGGAGCAAAATTAACGAAATCCATATTAAACATTAACAAAAAAGACCTAAGCTCTGCAAGTTCTAGAGCATTGTTGGCAAGTTGTTTAGAATTCCTACCTATGAAAGAAAAAGGTGAATAGGTCGATATTTTCCGGGTCAGATGGATCATCTGAATTCTTGAAGACAGGAACAACATGAAAAGCTTTCCAAGGAGATGAAAAGCAAGACTGCAATAGGGAATGATTTAAAAGCTTGGAGAGCAAAAAAAGTCGCTCAGAAGGACATTCTTTCATAACAACTACTGAAATCAAATCTAGACAGTGTTTCTCAGAGTGATCAAGATAATAAAGAACAATTGCAACTAACCTTGGATTTATGATGACAGCGTTTAAAAATCTCATTAGATTGCGAAGGGAAATCTGATTGCAATGAGCATTGGCAAAAGATCAACAAGCCTTGAACCAAGAAGGAAATGAGATAAGACTTTGTAACTAAATTAGTTACAAGTGTTTAAGCCATCTTGTGGGTTCAGATTTAGTATCAGAAACCCAATTTGCTAAAGACTGAATCGCAGGGAAAGGGACCAAGTGATTGATGAAACTCATTCCAATCAGACTGGCCAAATTCAAAAGTCTTACGAAGATGTATTTTATCAGAAAGAATGAAACAATCGCCTTAACCACAGCACTAACAACGCGATTAGAAGACCCAAAAGGAGGTAAAGATGAAAGTGTACAATTCTCAGGAACAGAGGTCAAAAAGAGATCAAAAAGAGAAGGTTTACCTGTGATTGAATCAGGAAATCTTGTTGGAAATCCAACAAGCTGTACGACATTATGGGCAGGAGAGAAGTTGTAAGTAACTTCTCTTGGTCTGTCAGTCCTATTAGAAGAGCTCAATCTGGTCATGTAATTAGCAATGAAGGCATCAAAGACAGAGATATTATCAGTGCGTTGTTTGTCCAGAACCTTATTAAAAAAGTCTGATACTGTCTAAAACAAAGTATTAAAGAATCCGAAAAAGGAGAAGGAAGAAGGGCAAATAGGTAACAAGTGCTTTGATGAAGAAACAATCTGAAGCACAAGGAAGAATTACTTTTAGAATCAATTTTTTGAATTGTAATACCTGGAAGATCTTGTCAAGTATAGGTCGTCATAAGTGTCATGCTCGAAACGGGCCTAGACGATCCCATGATGATCGGTCTCGCGTAATGTCCCAGAAACGGTGCAGGTGATTATTATCATCAGCATCGAGATATTCTTGGACGTTATTCAAGTAGGTTTCCCTTTGGCCACCTCTCGCTCTTTTCCCAATCATCCTTCCAGGAAGACAAAGATCTTCCAGCTCCCCCTTCCGTATGCAATGGCCCATAAACTTATGCTGACGATCCAGAATCGTCTTGAACAGCCGTCTGTCCTGATGGACGCATCTTAAAGCTTCTACCTTTATGATTCTGCCTTTGTATGAAATTCGCAACATCCGTCTATAAAACCACATATCAAGAGCGTCTGTGTTACGTTTGTTTGTTACGTTTTGGCAGTAATAGTCCATGACTCACATCCGTACAATAGTGTTGACCAGACGTAGCATTTCAAGAGTCGAACTTTAAGGTCGATTGAAAGTGCGATCTCTCAAAATAGGTTTCAATTCACTAACTGGATGTTTTATCCAGAACAATACGTCTGCGTATCTCAGGACTTTGGATATCCTTTAGGAGTCTAATTTACCCTTTAACATCGAGCAGCGACAGAAACCATCCTTCCAAGACTGACATTTTTAAAAATAAAAATAAATTATTTATTTGTGGTCTCTCTGGTCAGGCTGTTCATGTCATTAAAACTGCACTCTCTGTTTTTCGCTCTTTTTGCTTTCCCTGCAAAAAGCCTGTTATCGTCAATGGTGGTCAATTTAAAAGAGAAGTCAATGTGGGTTTAATCAAGGCAACCATTTTGGCGAGTTCCAAAAGTGGGACAAGACGGTTACTGTTTGTTAGAATTCCATTTTACTTACATTTAAGAGAGTGTAATGGATATCATTTGCATATACGCCTTTCAGTCGGTCTAGAAGGAAAGAATGGAACTAAAGGAAATCTTCTGTTTAGAAGGTAAGCTGTAACTCTTATCTTTCTTTCAAGCTTGTGACCCAAGTTGTGTCGCAAAATTGCGTACTGGAAAATCTTGGGTGAAAATTTTATTACCTTTTTGAAACAAACTGAAGTTCTTGACTTACCTGAACCAGTGATAAAGGCTTGGACAGGCCATCATTAGTACTCTTTTGGATTTGAACAGCCATCTCACCTTTTAAATCATTTGAATTTCGTCAGCTGGCAGTATCTTAATGTTGTATCTAAGATAGCTCATCCATAGTAGTAACGCTTCTCCCAAAATAGTTATAAGTACTCTACTCCATTATAGGTGCTTGTGCTGCCGGAGACACGTAATTCACTTAAGGATATTGTTGTCAAACACTCATAGTTATATAGGGTATAAGCTATTTTGGTGAAAGCAATGCCATAATTGACGCCATAGCTCAAGCCTCCCAGAGGTATTAGTGTATTCTGAGCAATCCAGCAATCAGTTATCTGGCTGATTTTGTGGGTGGTTTCAGTCTAAAGCAATAAGGATGGAATTGACCGTTCAGATGTTTTTCGATATATTTCGGCCACATCGCAGTAAATCACTCAATAATTATGTGTAGGGTATTCAGGTTATTTTGAAAAAGAGACCTACCTAATAAAGCAAAAGATATATACATTATCAAAAAAAGATTTTGCCCATAACTTCAAAATTATTTGTATTCCTGCAGATCAACATGGTATTTCATTTTTTAGAGGGGGAATGTGGTGGCAGGTTTAAATTTTTGCAGTATGAAAGCATGAAGTTAAGCACAAAACTACTAAGAAGATAAGAAGGGCAAAATTGGCCCAAGCTAAGCATATGCAGGGGCTTATTTACTAAGAAAACCCAACATTTGGTACAACCTGGAGTTACAAACAGCAAAACTGTGTATTTAAGGTAGTGAAACGTCTATAAATATGATGGTAATGTACACAAAGTAATTAATGCTAAGAGAGAGAGAGAGAGAGAGAGAGAGAGAGAGAGAGAGAGAGAGAGAGAGAGAGTGAGAGGAGAGAGAGAGAGAGAGAAAGAGAGAGNCACACACACACACACACACACACACACACACACACACACACACACACACACACACACACACACACACACACACACACACACACACACACACACACACACACACACACACACACACACACACACACACACACACACACACACACACACACACACACACACACACACACACACACACACACACACACACACACACACACACACACACACACACACACACACACACACACACACACACACACACACACACACACACACACACACACACACACACACACACACACACACACACACACACACACACACACACACACACACACACACACACACACACACACACACACACACACACACACACACACACACACACACACACACACACACACACACACACACACACACACACACACACACACACACACACACACACACACACACACACACACACACACACACACACACACACACACACACACACACACACACACACACACACACACACACACACACACACACACACACACACACACACACACACACACACACACACACACACACACACACACACACACACACACACACACACACACACACACACACACACACACACACACACACACACACACACACACACACACACACACACACACACACACACACACACACACACACACACACACACACACACACACACACACACACACACACACACACACACACACACACACACACACACACACACACACACACACACACACACACACACACACACACACACACACACACACACACACACACACACACACACACACACACACACACACACACACACACACACACACACACACACACACACACACACACACACACACACACACACACACACACACACACACACACACACACACACACACACACACACACACACACACACACACACACACACACACACACACACACACACACACACACACACACACACACACACACACACACACACACACACACACACACACACACACACACACACACACACACACACACACACACACACACACACACACACACACACACACACACACACACACACACACACACACACACACACACACACACACACACACACACACACACACACACACACACACACACACACACACACACACACACACACACACACACACACACACACACACACACACACACACACACACACACACACACACACACACACACACACACACACACACACACACACACACACACACACACACACACACACACACACACACACACACACACACACACACACACACACACACACACACACACACACACACACACACACACACACACACACACACACACACACACACACACACACACACACACACACACACACACACACACACACACACACACACACACACACACACACACACACACACACACACACACACACACACACACACACACACACACACACACACACACACACACACACACACACACACACACACACACACACACACACACACACACACACACACACACACACACACACACACACACACACACACACACACACACACACACACACACACACACACACACACACACACACACACACACACACACACACACACACACACACACACACACACACACACACACACACACACACACACACACACACACACACACACACACACACACACACACACACACACACACACACACACACACACACACACACACACACACACACACACACACACACACACACACACACACACACACACACACACACACACACACACACACACACACACACACACACACACACACACACACACACACACACACACACACACACACACACACACACACACACACACACACACACACACACACACACACACACACACACACACACACACACACACACACACACACACACACACACACACACACACACACACACACACACACACACACACACACACACACACACACACACACACACACACACACACACACACACACACACACACACACACACACACACACACACACACACACACACACACACACACACACACACACACACACACACACACACACACACACACACACACACACACACACACACACACACACACACACACACACACACACACACACACACACACACACACACACACACACACACACACACACACACACACACACACACACACACACACACACACACACACACACACACACACACACACACACACACACACACACACACACACACACACACACACACACACACACACACACACACACACACACACACACACACACACACACACACACACACACACACACACACACACACACACACACACACACACACACACACACACACACACCGAGAGAGACAGACAGACAGAGACAGAGATTTGAAATCATGTTAAACCTTAGGAGAACACTTTTTCGACCCATGGTATACACAAAAGCTCATGAATTTTGATTTAATGAGAGTGAAGTTAAAAGGAAATACAGAAATTTTGTGCCAAAAAGTAATTAACCAGTTTCATTTTGCAAGTAGATGTAATTTCATGCTTTTTGTTAGTCTCACATTAAGCCAAAATGGTTAGTTCTTGATGACATTGTAAAGTGCATTGAACATTAAAGAATAGAATTCCTTGCCAAGGTAGTTTGAATACATCATATATACTGTTAGACTATGGGTGTAACACAGAACAATTACTCTAATAACATTTTCCAATGTTGACCAAGTCATATAATCAGTTAGCGTATTGATAGCCACATAATTTTTTATTTCTCACCGGAAAATGTAATATACATATGTGGGACGACAAAAAAATCGATAAAACTTAGTTTAAAACTGTCAGTTTTGTTGATTTTTTTATGTCCACTCTATGATAGCTCTGATATTCTTATATTATTGAGCACTATTGATAGGTAATAGTTGCTTCAATACTGGTAGATAGATAAAAAGATAGATAGATAAATAGATAACAATTACTTTGATACTGGGATACTGATACTGTATGTAATATACATATATATTTCATAAATTGCACAGTTACATTGGCCATTAAATGCAATGAAGACCATGGAACAAACAGGAAATTAAGAAGGGACTGCCCATACAAAGGAAACACATACAAAGTCTGCTTTCTTTAAAATATCTTTTTCTTTTTATCATATTTCTCTTGAAAAGTTGGACCTAAACCATTACAGTCAAAATTTGGTTACTTTCAAAGATATTTGCCCAATTTCAATAACTGCCCTTATTCTTTTATCCATATCATAACCTTTTCATCAATACCTTGGATCAATGAAGTCTCCTTTTGGACACTTACATTTTTTCTGTGCAAGGTTTTTTTCAGTGGTACTGTCCACATTCCAGTAGGCTTGTGATGATTGATAAGAAGCTTAAGCATTAGCTTGATGGCCAGCTAGAGATAAATTGTACAGGCACAAAAAAACCTTGTATTGATAAACAATTATTGTTAGTATTTTTGAAAACTTTTTATTACCCATAGCACATTCGATAGACAATCTTAATCCACATTCTGTTAAGATGGTCATTTTCTCTAATTTTTATTTGTTTTACCATAGAATTTAGCAAACCCCACAAATAATGGTAACATAAATGTTGTTTAGTGAAGTTGATTGCTTGCTTATTGTGATACCCAAATGCACAGGCAAGGAATGTTTGGCAATTCCAAAGCCTACACTCCATATATAATGCCATAGTCTTGTACAACTTCTTAATTACTCTTATTTATTATAGTACAACTAGTTTGTTTTTACATTTATTTATTTATTTGAATCCTAGACTACTAAAACTTTATTTTTCCTTGTTTTCCCTGCCTTAACTTACCATGATGTCACATCCACTTAAATATTGGTAATCATTGCATGACCCAACCATCATCCTAGCTTAGCTGGCTTGGTGTTTGCAGTCTTGCCAATATATTTTCTTACATTTTCTTGACATGTATATATATATATATATGAAAACTTTGGATTGTTTTAATTAAATTTTATTTTTTCCAGGGCACAGTGAGCGAGTATGGAATTTGTCCTGGCATCCCAAAGGAGAGCTTCTTGCTAGCTGTGGGGGTGACAAAACTGTATCTTTCAATCACAGAATATCGTTAATTTTTTATTTATTTTTTTGCTTCAGTTTTACAATAGACAAGGTATTTAGTAGCTATTGGGTATATGGTGTAAGTTATAAAATTGCCAATGTTTAGTTTAATAGATATGGCACAAATTATTTCCAACTTCAGCAAAAAAGTTATTAAACTTTGTTGTTGAAGTTGGAAATAATTTTTATGTTTGATTTGACCCTGATTTTTTTACTTCTGATTTTAGAAAGGTCTTCTGGGTTCACTTTATTGTACTAGATAACATATTAGTTCTCATTCTTTTAGTATTTTTTGTTTATTAGTGCCTCCATTTTGAAATTAATGTGCCACTTTTTACCGGAAAATAAATTGAGTTGATTTGACAAGATATTCTACTTCGCTATGACCTTACCTCACATTTGACCTTAGGTCCTCCCAGCCTGTGGACATCAGGCTGCAAGGTGGGGCCATCTGACTCAGTCATGAGCCATTTGTGTTTTTTGGTACGATTGCCCTTGACTTCAAGTCATCTTTATATATAGACTGCCAGGTTGTTTTTGGCCTACTACTTTTCCTTTGTCCCATTATTGGATGCCAGGTGAGAGAGTGTCTTGCAAATCTTTCTTGTGGTAGGTGATGGATTAGGCCTGCTAGTTTCCAACAGCTCTCAGCTACTATTATATGTAAGCTTTTTTGGCTTGTTCATTCAAGGATTTTCTGCATCTGCCATGTGGTCTCTCCTTGTTGCTCCTAATTTATGCCAAAGATTACATTGGTGAAATACATCTAATTTCTTTGCAGTCTACCTGATGGACCTCAATGTCTCACAGGCATGTATGGCAGTGGTCACCACTATCAACTTACATAGTTGGAGCTTTATCTGAAGGGATATGGTGTTTGTTTTCCAAATTTTCCCTGTCCATTTGAAGGTTGCCTTGGCTTTTTGCCTAGTCTGGCTTGTATGTCTGGTTCAACATTGCCTGTAGATGTTACTATGCTTCCTAGATATGGGAAACTCAATATTTCTTTCAGAGTAATATGATTAATGGTAACAGGCTATGGGTGGGTTTGGGCCCATATTCATGATTTTTTAGGTCCACCATTGCACTTTACTCTTTTAGACTAGATGTCATTGCCTGGCATGTATGGTCACTCTCTGCCACTAACGTGATGTCATCTGCAAGGTGTAGACTAGTTATCTTCCTGTTGTTATCCCATGGGGTGGCAAAGTCTGGTCATGACAAAGTCTGTTGCTAGCATGAAGAGGAATGGTAACAGGAGGCATCCCTGCCTTATGCTATACAATATTTAAAATCTTTCTGTTTTCCCAGTAGAGGTTTTCATCCTGCATGGTGGGTTATCATATGAAGCTTTCATTATGTTGGTGTATTTCACAGGGATGCCATAAGGTTTAAGAATTTTACATATTGATGGTTGATGAACACTGTCGAAAGCCTTCTTCAAATCAATGAAATTTTTGGTCAGTTCGTTACGAAATTCCAGACTCTGTTTGATGATGTTTTTCAGTGTGAATATCTATTTTTTGCATGCTCTTCCCTCCCTGAAGCCAGCTTGGTGTTCTCTTAGGGTTTCATCGACTGCTGACTAAAGTTTGTTAAGTATCACTAGGCTGAAGAGTTTCCCTGGGACTGATAGTAGTTTAATACTTTTCCAGTTGTTGCAGTCTTTCAAGTCAACTTTCTTCAGTAGTTTGAAAATAAGGTCTTGACCCCATTGTATTAGGACCTGTTCTCCCTCGATTTTTTTTTATTGAAGTAAGTAATTCTGCAAGGAGTGCATTGGCACCATGCTTCAGCAGTTTGACACTAATATTGTCTACTCCTGGTGCCTTGTTGTTCATGATGGTTTTCACTTCTACCTCCCTTCTAGATATGGGTGACACAGCAACTGGTAAATGTGTATGTGAGTGAGAGGTGGCAACTCTATTTCCCCCATTCAAAAACTGCCTGTGAAAAGTATACCCTTGGTGTATTAGTAGTATTAGTATTAGTATTATATTATTAGTATTATATACAGTATTAGTATTAAAAGTAGTAGTATTAGTGCTTCTTCCACTTACATCAAAACTGTCAGTAGAGAAGAAACCATGGTCATCCACAGTTATTAGCAAGGGCACACACCCCTCTTCCTATGAAATGTAAAAATATATTGAAATCAAAGATAAGAGTTTCTAAAGCATTTTGTAACTATTAAATACCAATCATTCAATATCAAAGCATATAGTAATTTACTACAAATGTAAAAAATTATTTAAAAACATATAAGAAATCAAGACAACTCCTTTAGATTAAACATGTTCTCTTTCTATTTTGATTGGTGTCTTCTGATGTTTTGAGGTTTGTAATAAAGATTCCTAAATTTTACATGCTTCAAAATCTTTTTTGCTGGTTAATTTTTTTTACACAAATTCAAATTTATGTAATTGTGCCAATAGAAAAGATAATTTAAAAGAAAATCTTTGTGCCTTGAGCCCAGTAATAAATTCTGTGATAATTTAAAAGTTCATTAACTGGTAAAAAGGTTACTGCTAGAAGTGAACCACAGTTTGAAAAAGGTATAGTTTCAAGTGAAATTAATTATCATTAACAAAATTTAGATCAGGATTTGGGGCAAAGAAGGAAATGATTGGAAATTGAAAGCACTCTTGGAAGATGGGCATGAAAGAACTGTGAGAAGTGGTAAGTAAAAAATTTTGTGTAAGTTTTTAAATATTACCTATTTGCATAAGTGCATAATTGTGGTAGGTCTTATAGTTTAAATAGTACCTATATTCTATAGTGATAGGCAATAGTGCAACTTTTGTATATTGTTTATTGTTTGTAAACTGTATCAAATGCCTTGTGCCCAGTTTCTTATTTTAGGTACATCTGTTGTATGTGGACTATATGTGTCTTTTAATTGCCACATATCTTTTCTTTCCATCTTTTGTTCATTGTCTGTACCATTGGTCTGTCATGCCTTTTCTCTTAAAGGCTTTTTGTATAATGTAATGGATTGTTTTTTGGCTTCATACAGACCCTTACTGCTCTCAATTGATCATACTTCCATCATACAATTAGTTATTAAACTAGGGTTGTTTAATGAATGTCTTAATGTTCTTAAGTTTACATAAGAGTTATTGAGATTACACAGAGTTTAATTAAACAATTTCAGTCAAGTACTTTACTTTATATAGGAGTATGGAACAAATAAGAAGAAGGGGAGCAAAAGCATGCATGGTTAAAATTAGAAAAACTTATTTTGTTTGGAGTCAAAGGAATTGAACATTTATAACATATTATAATATTTAGTTTTCTACTTATTTATTTTTAGGCAGGATATTCATTGATAGCAGAAGGTTGTTTTATTTCTAATGAAGAAACCTGTTAAAATATATGTTGACAATAATAATAATAGTGATGATGATGATAATAGTAAGATAATAATAATCATAATAACAAATATAACTATAAACCATTACTCTAAGAGCATTAAGTCATGGGTTGATGTCTGGCAGGATTGTCTGTCTCTGGTGGAGGAAGACTTCTTTAGCCTTCATTGACAGCCTGTACAGAGATTTCTTGATAATAACACTAGTGGTGGTTTTATTTTATCATCACCACGTCAGTTCATGTAGTTGTCTTTGCTTTTATGCACAGTGATTAAAAAGTTTGGACAGCAAACTCATCAGTATTCATGGAAAATCCTTCTGATTTTAATCCTTATGAGGTTGCTTCTCCTCTTGAGCAATGGTCATCAATGAGGCTGCTAGGTTTGACCTTTACTCTTGGTCTTTCTTGTGACCCTTATATTCAATCTATTGGCAAGTCTCCTTCTAAAAATGTTTATCCTTTGTATTAAGCTAGAGAGAACCTTAAGTCTGAGGCCATTTTGTATCTCAACTATCTGTCTTTGCATGGAGAACTGCTGTCACACCTGGGCAGGCACTTTCTTATGTCATTTTAATGGTTGATTGAGTTCAGAGGTGTATTTGTAGCTTGATAGGTCAAATTCTTACTGTAAGTTCTTCATTATTTGTTTCACTGATATATGTCCTTACCTTTTTCATTTTTATTATAGGAAGTGTATAAACTTCCCTTGCTGGTACCAGCTCAGTTTGTCACATCTCATGTGACTCATTTTCCTCAGTATTTATGCATTTATGCATTTTTGCACCTTGTTGTGATCAGTATTTCAGTCTTCCTATAAGTGTGCATTATACAGAGAGAGAGAGAGAGAGAGAGAGAGAGAGAGAGAGAGAGAGAGAGAGAGAGAGAGAGAGAGAGAGAGAGAGAGAGAGAGAGAGAATAAAGAAAAGCACACAGCGAAAAAGTGAATAACAGTAGTTTCCCCGAATNGTGAGAGAGAGAGAGAGAGAGAGAGAGAGAGAGAGAGAGAGAGAGAGAGAGAGAGAGAGAAAAGAAACAAAGTTTACTCTACCCTTTTTCATGGGTTAGTACTGAAGTGGCTTTCAGGATTATTTTTTAGTCAAAAGAAGCAAATAATTTTTTGTTGAACACTGATGAATTCATTTATTTGTTATAGACTGTCCAATGAAATCCACTTTTTAGATTACGAGGTGTAGTGTTTGGTTTGGTATTATTTTAGACTGTAACTGTTCAACTAAGTCTAGTGTTTATTTGTTTTTATTCAAAGTCCAGTATTTTGAAATAGACTAGATACAGTTAACACAGTTGTTTTTACTTTATGAAATAGCTGGCAGGGCATTAAAAAAGAAAGCTTTGCTTGGCATGTGCCAGTGTAAAGCATTTTATCCATTATAGTAATAATGTAAGTCAAGTGAAGGGGTTTTTGAACAGCTGAAGAGAAGAATTCGCCACCTTACTTACAGTGTTTTTGACCAAGGTGTTCTATTTTCCCCAAACTTTTCAAGACAACAAACTACTAGACAGAGGCTCCACAGCTTTATTTTTGAAGAATTCAGACCATTAAAGTTAAAACCACAAAAAATACAGACTATCAATACACATACATATGTGTATTATACATGAATTGGTTTACAGATGCTGCCTTTGTCATTGTAGTACTCAGGTTTAACAACATTTACAAGTATCTTCATGATGCTACACTGGTTATTGAAAAAGGAAGTAAGCAAATTGGATGATTTGTATCATGAAAAGTATCACATACACCATAACTACCCAATAAAAACAATGTGTGTAATACAAATAAACTCATAAATGTATAGGCAATGTGATAACTTGTGTCACTATTATAAACAAAACACTTTTGAAACATCAATAAATGCTATTGGTACCATTGTGTGAAAACTACGAGATGATTGCATAAACATTTAAAGATAATCACTAATTTTTTCTAAGAAAGGCATCAAATTATCAAATATGACATCTTAAACTGCAATGATAAGGCTATACAATAACTATGATGATTACATGAACCTGGGTGATACAGACATAACTTTAGCACTGTCACCAATACAAGAATGTATTAACATCATGATGAGCATTGGGGGTTATAAAATGTAAAATGGATTCATAAGAACAAATAGCCATGTGCTGATCTGGAGCATAGCATAGAAGACAACATTTTTATTTTACCACAAGAATTACCTTTTTGGATAGCCCTTATAATCACTTTTATATAATATTGTAGGAAAAGGCTAAAATTGAGCCATTGATTCATTCATTGATGCATTTGAATGTAAATACCCCTTTCTAATTTTTTTCTTTTGTCAATATAGCCATTGAAAGCCTTTAAAGCCATTAAAGTTTATATTTTGTTTTTGTTTCAGTGCAATGGTCACCCTGTGGGAATTTACTGGCCACAGCAAGTTTTGATGCAACTACGTCAATTTGGAGTAACAAAAATGGAGGTGTGCCGATTTCTGCAGCAATTACCAAGCACTTAGTAGAGCTTTGAATTAACATAATTGTTCTAATTCTAGTATCTAGTATTCTAGCATATTTCATTGTTTTTATTTAGCCAGTGGTCAGCCAAACTATGTCCATCCATCCATCCATCCATCCATTCAACCATCCAACCATCCAACCATCCATCCATCTATCTATCCACATATCCATCCATCCATCCACCCATCCTTCCATCCATCAAGTTTCCCCAACTGAATAAGCTCTTCCAATTAAATATAAAATGAAATCTTTTACTGGAGGGTCCTAATTTTTTCAGGGGTATGCCCCTCTTCTTTCACTGTAATGTGGCTAATTAATAGGATACCCGTCCAAAACAATGTGACCAATTTTCGGGTTTTTTTTCAACCCAGCTTGTAATTCTGAAGTTAGTTAATATCCCAATTCTTGCAGGTTTAGGTGTGACGTGTGTTTCAGTCATGGTTTGTAAGGACGTTTCGGAAAGCGAGAATATGAAGTATGAATTGCACCTTGAAAAAAGTGCAGTGAAGAAGAAACTTTTGCTGTCAGGTAAAAAACAGTCTGATTTTTAAGTTTGCACCAAGCACATGAACCGTGACACAATACCCAATGGCCTCTTAAAAATGGGATGGAGCTGAAAGACAATCAAAACACGAAGGCAGAAACATTAAGGCTTTTTAGACTGCGTAGGAGAAATTAATCAATTCATCCTATGCTAAGATCCCTGGCAAAAGAAACCGTGGAAAAGATACTTTAAGAGTTTTAGCATACCAAGCCAAAAAAGAACTTTGATAAAGCCCGATGTGAGCAGAATCTGGGCGGCCCAAACTTGGCTAAAGAACGGAAAGATAACTTCATCGATATTGCAACAATGTTCTGTGCAAAAAGATTGAAAAGTTACAATCTTTATAACAGGAGGAAATTGGCCATGCATGTTGCATTACTAGTGGCTGTAAACAGCTGTCCTGAAGCAAAGGCAGCTGCATCTTTAAAGGTCAATGGTCTTCCTTCCCAACTGCTTTTGGCACAAACTGCAAAATTCTTTTGAAGACTAATTTATGAAGTGAAGCAAGTGCACAGTGAAATATATAACATATGATGGTCTGAAGATATGATGAAAGTAAGAAAAGTGGACATATTCTGCGTGCAGGAAACCAAGTGGAAGGGAAGCGAAGCTAAAAATATGGGAGATGGCTAGTTCTACCATGGAAAGGAAAAGAATGAGAACGAAGTGTGGGTGATTCTGAAACAGAACTATATCAGTTGTGTACTGGGAGTGGAAATAATTTAGCAAGTGAAGTAAGTACACAGTGAAATATATAACATATAATGATCAGAAAAAGCCACCAGCATAGCCTGATTTGGTTCTAGTAGGGTATCATCACATCAGTAGGGTACATAGGACCAAGCTTCCTAACAGAATGACCAAGATCTGTTCCAATATTACCATTCACAAGAGTATGGCTATAAAAAAAATTGTATAAGGATCATAATAGCACTAGAGCCTGCTTATGCCATATCAGTTAACAAATTATAGTGAATGAGCCTAGTACAGAATATTTTAAGGGTTGGAGATAAGAATTTGCAAATGGCCTAATGTACACTGCTCTGAGCAGGGCAAAGAAATTCAGAAGAGTTTCATTTGATCCAATGCCAAGTTTGCAGCGATTTCTTGGAATATTCAATACAAAACAGTTTAAACAAAGGCTGAGAGCCGATGAAAGACAAAGGCAGCTTGAAGCTGATGGATCGAGAAATTAAAAATCCAAGATAGAATGGCAAACCTTGGCATGAGTGTTGGAATTGTGGGATGGAGATAGTGGTAAATATGTGAGAGGATGAGGGCCAAAGAGAACAAGCAACATTAGTTCAACATAAGTTAAGATAGGTTCCTCCACCTGCCATGGATACTCATGGAAACCACTACCTCACACATGTTTAAAAAGCAAGGTAACCCGAGTTTGACAAGAAAGGTTTAACTTGCGTAGATAAGTCAGGAAACGAGCAAGCAAGACACTTCTTTGCTGTTAACATTGCTTTAATATGTTAACCAGAACAAAAGAAAATTAGTAGGAGAGTCGTATATTTTTAGTTATTAATTACATATTGTTTACAGCACACCACTAGAAGACATTAAAAGGAGAGGAAGAAAGCTGGTTATTGAGACAAAAATTGAAGAAATGCAGAAAACTGTCTTATTGCATTCTACAACGATCCTTTGAAAAGTCCTTGAAAATTGAGGAGCTTTGGTGTTATCAATATCAAGGAAATATTACCGTTGAATGAAATCAATCTGCAATAATACTGGAAAAGCAGTAATAATGATAATTTGCGTCTTGTTGTCTGGGAAAAGTAGTTCACCTGAAGCACGACATATACCAATGTTATTACAAATTTTATTCATAACATTACTTGATGGTTTTAATGTAAAATATATTCCTTACCTTTTATACATATTTTGTTGGAAAACATATTACTTATATTTTGTAGAGTTTGATTGTATCGCAACACTAGAGGGACATGAAAATGAAGTCAAATCAGCTGCATGGAGCCCCTCAGGATCCTTACTGGCAACTTGTAGCCGTGACAAAAGCGTTTGGATATGGGAAGGTTTGTTTTTGAGCAGTGTAATGTTGCTTTAGTAAATAAGGTTTTAATTGTTTTGCTTACTACATATTCGATACCATTGCGGCTTTTGGCCGCAATGGTATCGAATATGTAGGCCCGTAAGTGAACCATGGAAAATGTTGAAGCCAATCAAATTCCGCGGTAGCCTGAACAGTGGAATTTGCTCAGCCGTGGACTATATTAACAAAAATCAACGGCAAAAATTATGGCTGTCGGAAGCAGCCCCAGCTTACTTTCGGTTACTGTAGTGCATTTTATGTGAATAACCCTTTCAACTTTTCCTAACCAACCACAAGAACAAAGACAACTGGACAAATAACTGGACAAAAACTGAGTACTGAATTAGTCGGTGGCCTACGCTGCTACAAATATCACTCGTAAAACCATCCCAGAGCTTTTTGAGCGTGGGACTTGAGCGTCAATCACGACATTTTGGTGTTAAAATTCTCCCGATACATCACTGTTCACAATGTGTATGTCGGATTATAGTCTTATGGAAACTGGGATATTTGTGATAATTATTCTTTTAAAGTTAGTAAAATATGTTTACAAACTTTTAAAATGTTTTCTTCGCTTTTCATGTAGACTCACAAATTTTATTTTCGTCAGTTTACTTTACAAATACAGCAATTGTTGAAAAAAATGCCACATATCAGTGCATTGCCATTTTCATATTCTTACGACAAGGCATTTTGAGTTCCAGCTTTCAGTTCTGTTTTACTGCTAATTTTAAGCTTATCAGTAAAGCTTAATCTTGATTGCTACATTTACTAAGGCGTTATACACTCCGAATTACTTACTGAGCTCTAAAGCTTTCACAGTTTTCATATTTTTTACATACAGAGCCTTGTAAAGTGTTCTGTATTTTTATTTGTAAATTAGTATTTTCGTATTGTTCCTTAGCGACTCCCTTAAAGTCATTAGCATATTTTACTTTCACAGGTTTTGGAAAGAGTTTCCAGAATACAAAATTCGGAAGTCTATTTATATGTATAAAGAGATATGCACTATGTATGAAATACTTGTTTAAAGGAATATATATGGTGGTTTACTGAGTAAGGAAGATATTGCCAATACTTTTTTGCCTTAGTTTCGGAATGAAGCAGAGCAACAAATGGGTGTACCCTCTGTTATATTGAGTTAAATGTCTTTGATTTGAACATATGAAATCATTTTGTAAAGAATGTTGGCGGTATTTGTTGAGATAAAAGCAGTGTAAACATTTGGTGCCAGTACACTGGCAAATTTTTACTAAGAAAGAGGATTTAAAGCCATTTTTAAAACTTTCTTTCGAATATTTTTTGATCATTGTAGTTGTTGATGAGGAATATGATTGTGCCAGTGTTCAAACCAAGCACACCCAAGATGTTAAGAAAGTAACTTGGCATCCATACGAGGAGGTACGTATGCAATTTCATAATAAATGTATTGGGAAAATAGGATGCCTTTTTCCAGTTTATGTGTATATGTTAACATGTAGACATGTGAATACATATAGTTATTGTACTGGTAGGTAAAATGTGATAAAATTATAACACAATTTTTAAATTAAACATAACCATTATCATCATTGTTTTTGACCTCCTTCAGTCATCTTCCTCGCCCATCCCCTGTTCCTCATCATCTTCGTTATAGGAGACCCTTTTGATAATATTTCAAAAATAGTCAGTCCAATTGACATTTCAGCCTCGTGGTAAAATTGTGAAGTACCTTTTTACTAAAATTACAACCATTGATTGGGGAACCTTATGATCGTGTTGTGTTTTTTTTCCCTATTTATTAGTGCCCATATGAGAGGAGCCATGGCTTCATGGTTAGTGCAGTTGCACAGTAACCATGAGGTTTCGGGTTCGATTCCCCGAGCAGGCGAGGGGAATTTGGAACACAGAAAAGAAGCCATTGTCTGGAAGGTTATCTGGCAAAGAAATTCNCCCACACGTTATCATCATTGTCATCGTCATCACCATCATCTTCGGTATAGGAGACCCTTTTGATAATATTTCAAAAATAGTCAGTCCAATTGACACTTCAGCCTCGTGGTAAAATTGTGAAGTACCTTTTTACTAAAATTACAACCATTGATTGGGGAACCTTATGATCGTGTTGTGTTTTTTTTGCCATATGAGAGGAGCCATGGCTTCATGGTTAGTGCAGTTGCACAGTAACCATGAGGTTTCTAGTTCGATTCCCCGAGCAGGGAAGGGGAATTTGGAACACAGAAAAGAAGCCATTGTCAGGAAGGGTATCTGGCAAAGAAATTCTTCCCGCCAAAACAAAGAGTCACTGAAGGGCACCGTCTGAGCCCCAATTGCTGGGGGAAAATGACGTTTAAACTAAAAAAAATGATCATTATTGCCATATGGGTCCTACCTCAGTCCCCATGTAAATGTAAAAACTCAAAAGCCTTCTACTTCTGACAGAGCAAGAATTTTTTACTTTGTTAATTTTTTTAAATCATTTTTTTCCAAAAAGTGTTTGGATTCTAATTATAAGAAATAATACTAAAGAAATAGACCATTTAAGGGACAAAAACATGTTTTTATTTGTTAAAACTGATGAAAACGTGACTAAAACTCGGACCGTAAAAATTTGATCTAATATGATTCGAAATGGGTATCAAACGAAATTTTGCTCAGTACGTTTGTACTAGAACTTGAATTTAGACCTTTCTGATTGCCAAATTAGACCTTCAGCTACAAGGAATAGGTGCACTTTCCACAGACTTATTAATCTAGGACGTCAATGGGCAAACCACTGATAACTAATAACTGCTAATTAGTTTGAATTGAAACGGAAGTGGTTAAAAACAATGTATAAATATCTTTTGTAACTCTTTAAGTTCCTACTGACACTGAGTATGATATTTATTGTAATAACTCTTCTTGGACTGTTGAAATTTTGTTTGAACTGGGGGTTTTAAGGGCTAAATTACTTTTTCCATGTGCATTTAATTTAATACGTAAGGAGACAATTAAGTCCTTTCCTAGCCAACTGCTTTTGGCGCAGCCCAAGTTCCCAAAAAGGAACTAAGAAAAGAAAAAGTACTTGTTTTATTCAGAAAAACCAAATTTAGAAGACGAATTAATACAGGGCCGGAGTTTAAGAGTACATAAATTTTTTTTCTGATGTTACTACGGGAGAGTAATTGGAGGGGTGTTTTATAGAAGCTAAAGGCTTATTTTGGGATTTACGGTATGCGTGTAAGTTACCGCTTAAGAATACATATTTTGTACTTCTTGTACTGGGGTATTTCTATGCTTAAAGAAAAAGTGCTAGCATTGGTTTTAATATTGAAATTTTCCATCCAGTTTCCAAGCTCTAATGACTCAAATTTTGTTTTCAGATTTTAGCGTCCTGTAGCTATGATGACACAATAAACATGTTCAAAGATGATGACGATGACTGGTAAGGAAACACATTATCACACATTTCTTTTACTTTGTGTAAGTTAAAACCTTTAAAGTTTGTGGTTGAAATATTGTCTGACTCGCTTTCATAATGCCAGTACGCTCAGATATCCAGAATATTTCCGATCATCTTTGCCGTTCCTAGGAGACAAAGTTTCTGCATCATGTCTTTTTTGGTTTCCAGTTCAACCTTGGCTCGTGTACCAAGTAGACCAATCACAATAGGAATTTCAAATACTGTTTTTCATCTCCAGCTCTTACTTATTTCTCCCTTAAAATTCCGATACGCCTCAATTTTCTCAAGCTCATTCAACTTTACTCTTGTATCAAATGTAGATGTAACATCTATAATGTAGCATTACTTGTTGATTTGTCATGTATTACCATATCAGGTTTATTTTGTGCAAGATGATTATCTCGCTGAATAGAAAGATACCATTTGCACCATAGACTGCTATTGAGAAAACCATATCTATTGGTATTATTATTGTTGTTATTATTATTATTATTATTATTGATATATTATTATTATTATTATTATTATTATTATTATTATTATTCTTAAATTACTTGCACAGTTTTTGTTGGTATTACTGGAGTTTGAGCCTGAATTTCAAGTCGCAACCCGCGACCTTAGATATTCAGCACATATCGCAAATTTCGAGCAGTTCCAAGCACGCAAGTCTTCTGTAGGGTACTGAAGTAGATCTTAGGGCCTATTCTATTAAGCCAGTTTTGAAAACCGTTCGATATGGTTTCTAACGCACCTATGATTATCGGAATCACTTGGACATCCGTACAGTTCCAGACCCTTTTAAATTCCCACTTCAAATCCTGATAGCGATCTATTTTCTCCCTTTCCTTCTCGATGACACGAGTGTCAAAAGGACATGCGACATCTATAATCTTACAATTCCTTGATTCTTTTTCTAACACGACTGTATCTGGTTTTGAATGTTCGAGTACCTTGTCAGTTTGTATTTTTATGTCCCACAGTACCTTAATCTTCTTATTCTCAACAACCATTTCTGGTCGGTGATCATACAACTTCTCCGCATGCTAAAGATGATAGTTTTTGCATATCTGGTAATGAATCACTTGAGCAATTTTGTCATGTCGCCACTGTTTGTACTGTTTTTGTGCAAGGGTTTTGAACTCTGAGACAAGATGAGAAACAGTTTCTTCACGCTCGCCGCAGATTCTACAATTCACAGAAATATCTTCCTTATCAATTCGGTGCCTTATTGATCTTGTTCTGAGCGCCTGTTCTTGGGCTGCCATTATGGTACCCTCGATGGCTCTTTTCAGGTCTCCTTTCTTTAACCTGCCCCAGCTCACGGCGTCCCTAAATTGGGTACTATTGAAAAACACACTATGTAGCTTTTTGTCTTTTAAGGTGTTTTTCCGCTTTTCCATGGTGGTTTCTTTATCTACTCCTGGGTCAATTATCGATTCGCTCTGTATTTCTTTAAGCATAGCTTCCTGACTGTTATGGACATATTCGTACAGGCAGTTTTTCTCAATATGGACGCAATCTTTCACACTGATCAAGCCTCTACCTCCTTCTGCACTCTTGATGTATAGGCGGTCTACATCACCTCTTGTGTGGAACGAATTATGCAATGTTAGCAACTTGCGTGTTTTACGATCTAGTTCTTTTAATTCATTTACTCGCCACGTTAAGATACCTGCAGTGTATCTTATAATCGAAACTGCACGAGAGTTTATTGCCGTAATAACGTTTCTGCTATTCAATTTAGATTTTAAGATCTTTTTAACTCTTCTCAGATATTCTGACTTCACTTTAATTTTTATCGCTCCATCCTTGATGCTATCTGCTTCAAGGATTCCTAGATACTTGTACCCATTTTCCAGATCGATTTCCTTGATCGTCTCACCCAAAGGAATTTCTATACCTACACTTGACATGCTTCCCTTTCTTCATCACTAAAACGCCACATTTATTGATACTAAAATCCATACTTATATCATCACTAAAGATTCTGACCGAGTTCATGAGAGTTTCAAGTTGTTTTTCTGTTTTGCCGAACAACGTTAAGTCATCCATATACAGTAAATGATTAATAGTTGGTCCTGGTTTACGGAACTCTAAGCCGGCTTGAACTTTACCTAATATAAGGGTTAGTGGTATTAGACAGATAACAAAAAGAAGTGAGGATAAACTATCTATTATAATTATTATTATATATCATTATTATATATTATTATTATATATTATTATTATCATTATAATTATAGAGAGGTTACACACCATCTAATGATGAATGGGTGAAAAAAACCACATTCAGCGCCCACCAACAAGCCAGGTAAGCTGGATGCAGGCTCGTGTACTGTAGCCACAAGAGTAAGATAAATAGTAAACCAAATTTAAATTGGAACATTATTTAAAACTTGCAAGCCCCACCCCACAATCAGTGAGGAAAGGCACATTGCTCAAGCGGTTGTTGTACGACAACAGCTCATGACTACAGCACTCCCCACTCCTAGCCTGATAACTGACAATACATAGAATGATATCTTAGTACTAGTACCAAGTCTGGTATTGTAGCATTGATTTCGGGCTGAATATTTGTTATTGCCCTGTTTGGTAACAAAAACAACACTAAATAGGCACAAAAAGCCATGTTGTAATGCATACCAAAGGGCGTTTTATTATTTATTATTATTATTGTTATTATTAGTAGTATTATCATGATCATGATTATTATTAATTTCATTTTAATACTTCCTGTTAAACAAACAGGTTGGCTTTCTCTTTAATGATTTCATTTCTTTTCTAAAATATTGTGATTATTCTAACAGTTTTGCTTTGGTTCATTCATCTTATCTGCCTGACATAATATAATCAAATAGTCAAGCTAATATTTCCCATCATTTTTTACAAATATGTTATTTATTTGCTAAAGATTGAGCAGAAATTTATTTAACAACATCAAGGGTGAAATATGTTCCATACTAAACAAGCATATAAGTGCGTGGAAACCAGGATTTAATGGCAGACTGTAGCACATATTTTTTGTTTATTTCTACACCTTTGGTTTGAAATAAAATAAATTTTAGATTTGGTTTAAGCACTAACTTTGCCATTCACGTTGCAGAATGCAAAATCACTGTTGAGTATATTTTTTCTTTATGTGTACATTTTAAGCTCAAAATTCAATACGAGAAGTTGCAATATCAATTTATTTTTGTCGTCAATTCATAACGTAGTAATTTGTGTAAGGTATATTTTGTTTTTTACATGCATCATTTAAGTAGTGTCCGGTCATTTTGAACACACACACCTACAGAACTCTACACACACATACCTACCTACCTACCTACCTACCTACCATACATACATACATACATACATACATACATACATACATACATACATACATACACACATACCAACATGCATACATACATACATACATACATACATACAGTACATGTTGATTGCTCCATCTTCACAGATGATCGCCGTCTTTTGCGTCAAGGTCCGAGTTTTTATCCTCCATGCTATTTCTCCAGTGACCACGAAGATGACTCCTCAAAGCAGCAGTCGATTTACAACGCTTACAGCAAAGATGGCAGATGAATTCGAGTGTCCTCATTGGGCTGATTGGATCTGGATGCGAAATGCAATCTTTGTGTACAGCCATGTGTCTTTTCAGTCCCGCCACTGACTTGCAAACCTTACCACAAGCTACGGAAGTGTTGCCATCAGGCCGTGGGGCTAGTGCAGAAATAGGCCACCTCTTATGCGATTTCAAGTGGTTCACATAACCTGCTTTAGAAAGTAACACCCTATCACAGGCCTCGCACTTCCAGCCAGCAGTGTTGGAATCCAGCTGTCTTGCTACACCTTTCCTTAAGTCACTTTTTAGAGCTGCTTGTGCCAAGTATCGTTTGTTTACTACGATAAAACAGAGCTACGCCACTCGTTGCGGTTGACAGTCTTTAAACCGTTTCCTTTAAACTAAATGCCCAGCCCAGCGCATTTGATTCTTGATCAGGATGTTTTCTATGCTAGGGCAACCTACTCTCTGTGGAACAACACTGTTGGGTGTAAGTGATTGCCATTTTATGTCAAAGATCCTCCTCAAGCAATTTTGGGGAAAATATTCAAGCCACTTTAGGTGATGGCGACAGATTGTCCATACTTCTGATGAATACAGCAATGCGAACAGCATGTCTGGTAAACTGTCAGTTTTGTACTTAAGGTTACACCTCTGTCTGACCATAGCCTCTATTCTAGCTTACCAAAAGCAACAGAAGCTTTCTGGATGCGCTTGTGTATTTCAGAGTCAAGTGAGCCATCCCGAGACAGCGTACTTCCTAGATAAACAAAAGAATCGACAACACCTAACCTAGAGATATTGACTAAAATGTTAGGTTCTGTGTAGAGTACACCAGGAGGAGGAGTGAACATGACCTTCGTTTTTTTCAAGCTGATGGTGAGACCGAAGGCAGTGAACACCGCTGCCTTCGGTCTCACCATCAGCTTGAAAAAAACGAAGGTCATGTTCGCGGCCCATTAACTCCTGCATGTCGTTTTCAGAATGCGCGACAAAAGCAGCATCGTCAGCATATAGCAATTCACGTATTAGGGTCTAACTTTCGAACTGGCATTGAATCTTCTAAGGTTGACCATTTTACCAGTTGTTCGGAAACGGAGGCCAATTCCAATGTCACTATCACGAAATGCGTAAAGTACTGCCACAGCAAAATAGATAGAGAACAGAATTGGCGCCAGAATATCACCCTGTTTCACCCCGTTGTCTGTCGCGATTTCCTTTGACATTTCCCCGTTAAAGCTGACACGATCTTTCATACTACGGTGTAGTTCTTTGATCAGGTTAACAAATGTAGGTGGACAGCCACGTTTCTCCCAGACCGTCCACAGGACATCACGGTTGACAGTATCCAAGGCTTTGGTCTGGTCTACAAAGATATACAAAGACATACAAAGTCATACCCAGGACAGACACACATACATATATACATACATACATACATACATACATACATACATAAATACGAGGTGATTTATAAATAAAACAGGCAATAAACTCCAAAGGAAAGACTACCACGCTATTGCACTGCTGTTAATGGCACGTAGAGCTTTCCTCAGGAGCCTGCTTGAAAGAATGAAAGAGGAAGTGGGTAGAGAATTTAAAAAGCTTAATATAGCTTCCGTTCAGCCAAGGGAACTGTAGTAGCTTTTTTTTATTGCCAGGCAAATAATTGATAAAGCCAAGAAAACAATATACCATTGCACTTTCGTTTCATGGACCTTAAATCTCCATTTGACATGGTTTGGAGGAATGCACTCTGGAAATACCATTGGAGATCTATATAAACGTCAAAGTTGTCAACATCCTTAAATTTATGTATCATAACACTACATATGCTGTCAATATTAAACTGTTTACTTACTGGTTGGTTTAGCGTAATAGTTGGTGTTTGACAGGGATGCGTTTTCTCTCCCACCTTTTTCAATATTTTTCTTCCCTCCATAGTCTCTTTTCTGCCATATCGACCCCGATGTTGCCCATCCATACGTGTTTTGTCCGTCACTAATTCGGCAAACTTCTATCACGCTTTCGCTTAGGTTTCGCTCAAGAATGATAGAAAACTTATTTCCTATGTTTTCTATTCCGTAGTAATATAGTTTGTTGCCATCTCCGGTTTCCCTGGCTTTCGCCACTTTCCACATTGTCTCCTGGATACACATAACTTTTATTTACCTTCTGTGCATGAAATCTACAACTTCTCGACCTTTCGGTCATACGTCCGACATCAAGAGATACTTTCACGTTTACTACCTTCATCTGTTCTCTCCTCCAGCCTTGCTTCTTCCTTGCTCGAATTCTGCCCCTTGTACGTCTCGTACAGCCATTTCTATCATTAGTATAGCTCCCAGTACCATGCTTCTGACCAATAGCACTGGCGGTCGTTGCTGACCCGGATCTTTACCGATCCGGTATAATTTCGTTTTTGTTTTGCGTTCCCTTTTTGTTTCGGCATATGTTTTTTCGGCAGGATGGCTTTTCTTACTCCAACTACCAGTTATAAGCGATGGGTCTGGCCTTTGGTCTGTCGACCCACTCACAAGGCAATGAAAGATATAACTTAACGTAGTTCCCAGTACTGTGATATGTAACCGATATCTGGGACCCTAGCAAGTACTATCTCCCTGAGTCAGAGTGGACCTGGAAGTGGTGATAACTAAGAGGTAACTCCCGAACTGGATTCTCATCACCAGATGCAGTTTTAACTCGTACCCAGGACTAGATGCTGGCAGTTAATTAAACTCGTGTTAAAATCTCGTTACGAATCCTATACATTAGTATAACGATAAGGTAATTATTGAATCATAGAAAGATAAAGAAATGGCAGTCTTTCCTTAAAAATTATCACCAGCTCTTTTTTTTTTTTATTTGTTGTCAAAATACACTTGTTTAACGATGTTAATGTCGTGATTCCATTGTTTTTACTATTTCTTCTTAATGCAGGAATTGAAATGTAGGGACATGACAAGTCAAAGGTTTTCTTTCCTATAATAAATTCTTTTCTTTTGACGTGATAACACATAATCTTGTCAGAACATGGTATTTGCCGATAAAAATCATAGTAATTGATAAAGTTAAAAAAAAATAAATATTGCATAAAGGATTCGATAGATAATGTTATCAACGCGTAGAGAATTAGTATTGGGGAACTGATAAAGAATACAGGATAAAGGATTGAGATTTTTTTAAGTGTTTTACCAACGCGCAGCATTTAATTGAGCTGTTTATAATGTTCGGCTTCGACTAATTTTGAAACCTAATTTTGAAATAAAGAGTGATACTGATCACACAGCAATCATTGCAAAGTGGTCTGTGTTTTGATTCTGTGTTATTGATTATTTACTACATGTAAATGGATAAACTGATCATGTCCAAATGATTTGGGCCTTGAAGACTTTTGCAACCCTCAAAGACCTAACCAGTTTCATTCTCGCAAGCAAGGTACTCTTCTTTATCTATAAATGTAGCAATGTTTCTTTCGAAACAAGAATGCCTCAGAACAACAGACATTACTTTGAATGAAATGGCGTAATACAAATACCCTTCAAATAGCCAGTTAACCCCAGTTAAAAAACGATGCCCCTCCAAAAATCTGATGGGTTAATGAGAATTCGGGTATGCTGATTGAGACTGTTTCGACAGCTGTGAGACATGTTATGAGATTGCACTTGCTCAAATCATGGTTTATTAAAAAATGTTACTTTTGCTTTTTATTTGGGATACTTTGATAAACAAGAAAAAATGTATTTTTTAGGGCTATTAGAACAAAAATTTTACTTACCGAAATAAATGAACCACAGTTGAAAGTTCCGAGGTGTTAGAAGTTGGAAAACTCAATGCAAATGTTATCTTGAAAGATCTCGAAAAGCAGAGAATTAAAATATACTGACAGCTTACAGAGAGACAGTTAGGGAAATGATTTAGTAACAATATGTTGGGGTAAACGGCTTTGAAAGGCAATCCATAGTTGAACATGAATAAGACACTATTTGATAAGGATGGAGTTCCCTTACTATTTTATCTGACTTCTGTTTGTCTGTCTGTTTCACTGTGCGCTATGGGGGGTCTCTGAGAGCTGAAAATTGGTTACTTTGTGTAGTTGGACCCAGTGGAGTGATTCCTTTATAACTTCAATTTGAAACACTTTTTTTTCTGTTTTTGACCAAGAACGATATAAAGCAAGCCATTAAGTGTATGGAACTGCGAAGAAGAGAAAGGAAAAGAAGAGAAAGAATAAGAAGAGAAAAGAAAGAAATAAAGATCGAAAAAGGTTGGCCCAAGAGATAAGAGTTGCCCGAAGACTTAAAAACATTCAAGTCAAATGATCGAAATAATAACTCGGAAGAAAAAGAGCTCCACAATCTTGGTGTCTGAGGAAAAAGTACTGAACTTTTTGCTTCTTGTTGCAATAAATAGATTT
>RDPX01000152.1:144657-156793 GCA_003991215.1 Morbakka virulenta
ATACTCGGGATCTCGTTTCTCAAAGTAGTTGTGTTCAGGGTGGTTGATTCTTATGACTGCCTTCAGCACGTACTTTGCAAGAGCATCATGTCGGAGGGGTAGATAGTATCTTGCTGACATTTTCGGGCAACCATTGGTTATATGGGTTACGTCCTCTATGCTGATATGGCACAATCTACATTTGTTGTCATTGATTTGTTGGCGTTTATGCTGGAGGTATCTTGTTGGGAGCTCCTGGTCAATGATACTGTCTAGATAGCTGTTAAAGTGTGATGTTGTACTGCGGTTTTTCGTTCGTTGTAGGCTCGTTTTGTGGTCTATCTTGTTGTCATCTTTGAGTTTTCATTGAAAATAGCCATGTACTTTTTTGTTGGTATATCTCTCAATTCGTTGTTCAGTTTTCTTGAGAGTGAATTTTCGGCTAAGATTTTTGGGTTTTTCATTTTGTTCTTGGATAATATTGGTTTGTTGCAGCAGCTCATCAGCGATTCTTTTAATCGAGTAAGTAAGTAAGAAAGTAAGAAAGTAAGTAAGAGATAGGTCAGATGAATATGTAGCGTTTCAGAGCTTGGTTGCCGTACCCAAAAGGGCATTTTATTTTTAAGTATGCGGATTTTATTTAAAGCTTGCCATAGCATATTTTGTATTTGCGGATGTGGCTCCAGATATATATAATCGATTATTAAGATTGCGTTATTTCTATTTAGTGTAATAGTAAAGGGGGTTTTGCATCAGATACAGTATTTCGTCTTTCAGCTATTATTATTAATGCGATGATTCAAAACCTGGAGTGATACTGTGTGACTTTCTCTGATCCTATCCCTTACTTTATTCTTCGCAATCATCTGATTAACCACAAACTGTAATTATTTAATTTTTGACAATTGCATATTGTGATGATTTCTTTTGTCTCCATTGCTTTTGTAATGGCGAATTTGAATCAAGGAGGATTATTGTGAAAAAAAACACGTTGGAGTTGTATTTTTGATTAAAAAAGGGGAACAGAGGAGATCATTTATTGTCACTCATTAGAAAAGGGCTGTAGCTGTGACTGTTATTACAGAAATGTTAGGATAATGTCTATTTTTAGTATTTTACTTCGTTTGTTAATGTTTAAAGGACTTGCGACAACATTGAAAATCCACTTCACATGAAATCAAAAAATATGTGTTGAAGGAAAAATGACTTGTTTGAATAGAAAACAGTGCATTTATCCAGATGAATAGGTAGTAGTTATTCAGTTTTCATTTATTAGGAGAGAGACTTGGGAGAGAGAACTGAACAATTTTTATTAATTAAAAAGTATTGAAACAGGATACAATGCTTCAGTTGCTATAATTTATGCTTCAGCTATTAAAGCAAGTCCTGTATAATAAAGCTGTAAAACGTGTTTCGCTATTGCCTTTTGAACTTATTAGCTAACTACGCTTTCTTTTTCAGACGTTTTATTAAAGAGATTAGGAGCTTACACACCTACATAATTGGAACTTGTATTAGTCGTTTAGTGGGAGATTTTTTGTAACTTCTGAATATCTAAACCAATAGACTTTTCCTCTGTTTCTTGATCGTGATTGTACAATTAAAAACTGATTTTACTTCCAACATTAAATACCAATTTAGATGTAAAGCAATGAAATATTAAACCCTTTCCCCAATAGTATCAGAGAAAGAAAACTAGAATTTGCTAGAAGTCGGTAATTTGAAACATTTTAAGATGGAATACTCAAATTACTTTGAAAAATGGTAATTGATCCCTTTAAATGCTTTCGTTTGTTGTCTTTGTTTGTGGAAGGCCTTATTCAAAGTTGCTTTAACTACAAGTACACGGTTGCTACTACTTCTTCTTCTTCTTCTTCTACTACTACTACTACTACTACTACTACTACTACTACTACTACTACTACTACTACTACTACTACTAATACTAATACTAATACTACTACTACTACTAATACTACTACTACTACTACTACTACTACTACGACGACGACGACGACGACAACACTGTTGCTGCTGCAAATGCTACTGCAACAACAACATTTGATAAACGTAAAATTCTTTAATTTCAAGGTCCTTTACTTGACAGACGTTTTGTGCTTAAGACGGGTCAAATCGTGTTATTTTGGAATGTCACTTCAAATTTGTTGACCCTAATTTGACACGCGTTCACAGGTTTCGTAGTAAAATTTTATGGAATTTCACAAGATTACTTCATGTGGATTACACTGCAGGTGATCACTCTCACGTAGTTAAAATTGGGATTTTGAGTTGAAAAGTTTGTAGAAAACACCAGAAATATTAAGGTGTAATCAATAAATGGTAAATCACTGCTATTGGAAACTGTCCGTTTTCCTGTTTCATACGTTAAGTAGGAAAGCAGATTTGTTTTGTAATTCTTTCTTTTATTCTCCTAACACAGACTGTTTATTTTATATGATCTTATTATCTCCCTGAAGTAAAACAAGGACTCTAAAACAATTCTTTTTCTCGTGATATTCTTCAAAGCCTTTCACTGGCATTTTATGAAAAAGCTGATGTTTTTCATGGATGACCGTGTTGGCTATGGTCAGGACATAGGCCATAGAGATCCGGCCTCCGAGGTTATGCGAGGTTGCTGGAGGCCATTTTGTCTTTGGAAGGTCCATTTCTGGCTCCGTGAAGCAAGATAGACACTTCCTTATATAATCCAAAAATGTTCCCTCGATCCCATAAATGGGGGTTCGGATCACATCAGATCTGACCTCCGAGGTCATTGAGGCCTCTGAGTCCATTTTATACTTAGAAAGCCCAATACCCGACCAGGAAATCAAAACATACATTTAATCAGAAAAGTTTGCTATATTCTGTTATGTTTTTCATTGTGTTCAAACCGTCTTCAAATATTTGTGTTTTAACTGCATTCAAGTGTATTTTTACCATTATTTCAATTCAACAATATTTTGTCATTCAAATGTGAATTTTCAGTCATTTCTTTATTGTACATTTGAGTTAATTGAAACAAAAACAGGAAAAAAGCTTTGCTTGCTTGAAGTAGCCTACTAAATTGCACTTTTTTTACCCGAGCAACGCCGGGTACTTCTGCTAGTTTATTTATTTCTTCTTTTTTCTTCTTTTTCTGTCGACTTTTCCCTTTTTTTTTAGGGGTCGTCGTAGCGAATGCCCCTTCTCCAACGCACGCGGTCTTGTGCATCTTCTCTCACAACTCCTTTTGCTGCCATGTCTTCCTTGATATTGTCTGTCCATCTGAGCTTGGGTCGCCCTCTTCTCCTACGTCCTGGCAGTTCCATTTGCAGACATTTCTTTCCTACATGTTCCTCATCTCTCCTTTCCAAGTGTCCAAACCACCTTAATCTTGATTCTTGTAGCTTCTTGGAGGCCTCTGCGACACCTAGCTCCCTTCTGACCAAGTCGTTTCGGATCCTGTCTCTCCTGGTGATACCCACAGCCCAGCGCAACATTCGCATTTCTGCCACATCAAATTGGCTTTCCTCGCGTTTGGTGAGAGGCACTGTTTCCATTCCATACAACATTGCTGGTCGTACCAGTGTCTTGTAGACCTTGCCCTTGAGCTTTCTTGGTATGTGTTTGTTGCATAATACTCCAGAGGCCTTTCTCCAGTTGTTCCAGCCAGCTTGGATACGCTTCTTCACTTCCTTGTCACTCCCTCCATCGCTCTGGATCGTTGAGCCCAAGTACTTGAACTGATCAACTTCAGGTACTTCTTCACCAGATATCTTGATTGGTGGTAGATCTATCTTTTTGTTGATGCACATGTACTCAGTTTTTGTTCTGCTAACCTTCAAGCCCCTTCTTTCAAGCCGCTCTCTCCAGTTCTCCAACTCCCTTTCTGCATCAGCCTTTAACTTATTCACCAATGCCACGTCGTCTGCGAACATCATGTTGTACGGGCACTCCCTCCTCACCTCCTCTGTCAGCCTGTCCATGACTAGGGCAAACAGCAGTGGGCTCAGTGCTGAACCTTGGTGCAACCCCACTTTAACCTTGAATGGCTCTGTCTCCCCCACTGAGCTACGGACCACAGTTTCGCACTCTGTGTACATCACCTGTATTGCTCTCACATAATGCTCATTCACTCCGCTGCTTCTTAGACAGTCCCATAGTTCCTCTCTCGGCACTCTGTCATATGCTTTTTCCAGGTCAATAAAGACGCAGTGCAATTCTTCCTGGCCTTCCCTGTATTTATGTGCTATCGTCCTTAGTGCAAAGATGGGATCAACTGTGCTTCTCTTTGGCATGAAGCCAAATTGTTGTTCACTTATCTGCACTTCTTGCCTTATCCTGCTGTCGATCACTCGTTCCCAGAGCTTCATGGTATGGCTCATGAGCTTGATGCCACGATAATTAGCATAGTTCTGGATGTCACCTTTATTCTTAAAAATGGGCACAAGGGTACTCTTCCGCCACTCTTCTGGCATTCTGTTGTTGACCAGGATTTCATTGAACAATGATGTGAGAAACTCAAGGCCTGTCTCACCCAGCACTTTCCATACCTCAACGGGTATGTTATCCGGTCCGACAGCTTTCCCATTTTTCATCTTCCCAAGCGCCTTTTTCACCTCATCCTTGTTAATTCTTGACACTTCTTGTTCGTGAGCTTGTGCTGCATGTTCCCGCTCTTCCCTGGGGTTTTCCTCATTCATCAGTTTTTCAAAATACTTTTTCCAACGGTTCAGGATCCCAACCTCATCTCTTAGTACTGTTCCATCTTCGTCCTTCATCATTTTAACTTGTTGGATATCCTTGGATGCCTTGTCCATCTGCTTCGCTATTCCAAACACTTTCCTTTGACCATCCACGGTGCCCAATTCACCATACAATTCATCACAAGCAGACTGTTTAGCGCTTGCTACTGCAGCTTTTGCCTCTCGCTTTGCTCTCAGATACTCTGCTCTGCTTGCATCATTCCTATCTTTGTGCCAAACTTTAAAGCTTTTCCTTTTATTATCAATTGCCTCTTGCACTTCCTCAGACCACCACCAAGTTTCTCTATCCTTCTTCGTTCCACCTGAGCTCTTTCCCAGTACTGCTTCTGCAACACTTCTGATGGCTGAAGCTGTTGTTGCCCAGTCAACAGGCAGATCTTCCCCTAGCTCGTCTTGCAGATTGGACAAAAATTGCGCCTCTAGTTCCTTGTCCTTCAGTTTCCACCATCTTATCCTTCTTGGCTTCTTTCTTGCCTTCTTTACCGTCACCGTCACTTTCAAATCACAAACCACAGGTCGATGCTGGGTTGTTACACATTCCCCTGGTATGGCTTTGCAATCTATTGCTTCCTTTAGATTGCACCGTCTGTAAAGGATGTAATCAATCTGGGTGGTGGCGTTCCCGCTGCAATATGTCACTCTATGCTGATCTGCTTTCTGAAAGAATGTGTTTACGACTGCAAGATCAAACCTCATAGCCAGGTCTATGATCGTCTCACCTGCTCCATTTCTTCTTCCATAACCATGCTTGCCCATCACTCTCCCATCTCCTTCATTTCCTTCACCCACATGCCCATTAAGGTCTCCTCCTACAAACAGTCGGTCTTGTCTTGGAAGTCGGGTGATCGTCTCATCCAGGCTCTGCCAGAACTCCTCCTTTTCTGCTTCTTCACACCCTACCTGTGGGGCATAGGCACTTATAACAGAGATGTGTTCTCCTTCCACCTCAAGCCTCATGGCAATCAATCTGTCTGATATTCTCTGCACTTCTACTACTTCTGGTACAAGACTTCCATCCAAAATGATCCCAACTCCATTCCTGGTTGTACTGGTGCCATGATAGTAAACCTTGTAGCCTCCTCCAATTTCTTTCGCTTTTGAACCTATCCATCTAGTCTCTTGTATGCATAGTACTTTTATCTTCCTCCTTTCCATTAGATCTGCAACCTCCCTGGCTCTTCCTGTCAGGCTCCCCACATTCAAAGATCCCATTCTGATTCTATGTTCTTTCCTGTGTTTCTGCTTCCTGGCCCGTCTCCTAGCAGCTTTCTTTCCTCCTCTTCGTCTTCGTCTTTTGCTTGTTTGTTCAGTAGCACAATTTCCATTATCCCGCTGGTTCCCCGAGATAAAGGCGGTCGTTGTTGACCCGGGCCGCGACCGATCCGGTATGAAATTTCTGTTGTTGGACATCGCTCATTTGGTGATTTGGCAATTTTTCTACAGCCGGATGCCCTTCCTGACGCCAACCACAGTTATCGGCGGTGTGCCTAGCCTTTGGTCTGAGACCCTACTCACAAGGCAGTGAGTGGCCATCCCCGGCCGGTGACCTCATCATGGAGGTTCATACGCCCAAGGAAACACCGTCCCCACTCAGGTAGAACGGGCCGACAGGATGAAGGTTCCGTAACCCTGGGAGGGGTGGCTGACCGGGTGGTACACCTTGCCAAAGGGCGTCCCGGAGACTATGCAAAGCAGGGTTGTCTGTTCCCTGAGGCTCGAATTGAACCCGCATACCTTTGCTAGTTTATTTATTTAGTTAGTTGAAATACAACTAAAAATGTTTATGATGGGAACCACACAGTTGAAAAATGATTTTTCTCGAAAATGGTTTTTTTCCAAATTGCCTTTCTCAAAATTGTTTTTCTCTGTATATTAACAGCCGTTTTTTGAATTCTAAAGAAAAATTAACCGGTACAGTGGTAATGAGTTTCTGATCACTACAATTCGCAGAGAATTTGGAATAAGTAACTTGTTTATTATGTGTAGTTTGAGGAATCTTATCCATCTTTCTGTCAATGGGGATACGCTCAAGTGCTTCAAAGCTCCATACTGTCAAATGCCTAACCGTTTTACCAAAAATAGGTAGCATTGCATTTGGACAGGTGGATTAATATATAACATATGAAATCGAGACTTTAAAAATATACGGTTCTTAAATCTTAAAAACTAAGGCGTGCCTGAGTACAAAATGTAAGTTACAGTATGGAAGGCGCTTTTAACAGATTTACTTTGAGTCGTAATTCTCCTGCAAACGGCAAAAACACAAATTTATGGCCGTCTTTACCACATTGCAAGGTTCACACAATTAAAAAACAAATTTCTCCAAAAGCAAGGCTGGAAGTATTTATTTAACGCCTTTTTTTGTAGTTTGATTGGTTGTGTTGAATTCAGCATTAAATTTTTCTTCATCTTTTCTATTAGGAAGAAGAATTAAAGGACAGTGATCAACCGACTTTTAACATGATAACCTGTATAGACAAGGTATCTGACTTTTTTATTACTTTGCCTCATTTTTAAAATTTTCTTGATAATAAACTGACAATTAACACCAGATCCGTATAAAATGTGACGTAAGAACTGCCTCGTGTAGTATTCGTCCACCCCTAAAATAGTAAAAACAAGGTACTAGTTGTCAACCTGGATAGACTGTTGTTCCATTGGCTTATTAATTTGTAGGGGTTGTTCTTTAAAACCTGAACATTAGATTATATAGCTTGTTAAGACCGTTCTTTGAGACCTTGCTCTTGGCAGGTTTTTAAATAGTAAGTTAATAACCAGATTCTATCAATTTTGTTTATATTCTTTTCAGGTATTTTCTTGTAAATTGGATAAACACTTTAAAGTTCAGTGCAACTGGTCTTTTGCCTTCCTGTTTTTTGAATTTAAAAATACCCTTGAGAGAGTACTATCTTACCTTTTATCACACCCTTTATTGCTGATATCACAGTCATTAGGTAATTATGACTCGTTCTCTTATCACTCAGAATCCCTGTGTGCCATTTGCTTAACACAAGGGGTTGTGTTACTCAGATCAAGGTATAATCAAATTAATCTGGATATAGACAATCACATCCATGGCGAAGGAAGGGTATTGTATAGTATTTTGGAGAAAAAAAGGAATTTAAACTGTGCTAACCCTTCAACCCAAATTGTATTCAGACTGGAAACTGTCATTAAGGAAACTACTGATAACCTGTCTAAGTACTCCAGATACCACCAAATTTGTCTGTTGAACTTGGAGGCATTTTGTATTTTACTGACCAATAGTTTCAAGGCCACTAAGCAACTGTATACTCATTAGGGAAACTGTTCAGTAAACACATGCCATTATTCGGCGTAAGTGAAAGATGCAAGTCTGTGCTCTTTTGAAAATCCAATATAGACTTTGTACATTCCGGAGATTAAACAAACTCTTTTCTTCGTCGATGTGAATGTAAGTTTGTTTCGTTTACATTTGAAACCCTTGTCCTCTTTATCAAGAGTTCAGGCATTTTCGTCTCACTCCTGAATAATTGTTCGTACAATTTGTCTTCAGCCAATTATAAGTGAAACCTTGAATCCTGCTTCGCTTATGTTTCACGACGTTATTACTCTTTCACCTTATTTGTCGCCTATGCCCTCACCGACAATTAACATGCCCATGTAGGACCATCTTTTCTATCCTGCCTTTTGTGGCGGGCAGTATTTCTGTTTGGCAGGATTTATATGTGCCTTGAATAGCGCTGCTTTTCTTATATTCTGTCTGGTTCTGTTTGTTATCTGTGTAATTTTAAAGATAGTTCATCAACAGCGCACCTCATAAGCTTAAATTTGTTTTTCTTCTTACCTATTGCCCTTCAGATCTACTAGTCATGGAAGGTTGCTTAAAGGGGTGGAGGTTATTGTACCACTCATAACAAGGCTCTAAGATCACTGAAACGTTATGAGCTGGAAAGAAGGGCATAGGTATGTCAGGTGGGTGAAGTGCAGGCCTGGCTTCAAGTTACCTGCTGCAAGGACATTGAAGCGATTGGAATATATTCACCAGGAAGAGAAGAAGGAAGGGAATTCCAGAGATAAGAACTCAACAGGAAAAGATCATGGCGTAAGTGGAGGTTTTACACTTGGAAACCTCGATTGAGAATGACTGAAGCTTTATCAAAGAAAAAGTAGTACGGTCTTTAAGGGGGGTACAAGTGGATAAGGCTGTGGCTGCATCGGCCACAGAAGTACTTGTAGAAAATGGGCAACGGACAGAGGTGACATAGTCAAACGATGTGACAGGTTTACCGAAAGCCCTGGGCCAGTCATGTAGGAAACTGGACGCTAGACTCGGTCGCCAAGATTGAGATAGGAGGTACACCTAACATTGCACGTTACACTGCGTATTTAAAGGCGAATGGAACCAATTAGGATGTAAATTTATTGTCATCGTGTTTAACTAGATTGACTTTTTTTTCTTCGAGTGTCATGCCCAGCAGGACTTTGTTAATTATGACTTTTTCCAATCCTGGATCTCTTGCTTTATGGTAAACTTGGAAAGAAAAACTTTACAACTACGGGTTGTTCGTTTCAAATACCTCATGGTACTGGTCTTACTTCGGCTTTTCTACGAGCAGATCTACTCTGACATTATATCATAATCCACTATAATCATTTAGATAATATGCTTTATGTATTCAAGCAGCATTTTTCATATTTTTGAACATACTGCAGAGATTAATCATTTTTCGTGTGGCTTACTGGCTGTTTCTTCCATCGATAGAATTCTGCTGTTGGTAGCTTGGATTCTACTAGTTTTGAAATTGTTTATGCGTCACAGCTGCATGTGAAAACAGTAAAGGCCTAGCATTTTAACTCCCTCAGCCTCACTTGAATTCTCAGCGACTGGTTCTTGCAAATGTTTTCCTCTCCCTCAAAAGTTTATTTGATGTTATTTTTTTCACCTCGATACCGCTACTTTCGTAGGTTTCCGTTGTTGTTCCATCGCCTGCTCTGTCACCAAAAGACTACACTATTTTCGGCTCTTATTCCCCTTTTTAAATATATAAGCGTAACTACTTATTTCACTAGCCCCAAACATTAATTGTGCTTTTAATTGTAAGCTTTACTCAGTCTATTAAAATATGGACGAGCTAGAGTTGCCTTACTATCGCAGCTGCTATTTTAATTGGGATAAGTACTTGACATTTCACTCTGTTACTGTACTTAAGCCAACAGTTTTTTTAATGACGGCAAATTCGTAAGGAGCGTGATAATGTAAGCTATTGTTCCTAAAACCAACTCTATCAGGATATAGTTAGTTTTAACCCGATATTTAGATTAATAATAGGTCAGTGCTAAAGAGTACACTGAAGTCATATTTTTTCAACTTTATCATGTTCGAGATCAGCTACTGATATCTAGTGGCTTTTTATTAACCGTTAGGAATTCACAGATGCCAGAGGCTGGTATAATTCTTGACACTGAAATTATACGGATAACAACTTAAACAACAGTTCTTCAGTTCCTTTTTGGTAGTGGTCTTTGGTAGTGCTTGCATATATCTTATTGTGTAACAACGATAAGATATAGGCAAGCAAAAAAAAAAATTTCCCGATGAAATATAACGGAAGTCCAAACAATGACGTCATTGGTGGCTAACCCAATTTTGCTTGAGACTTCTATTTTAACTAGAATGATTTTTGCCTAACATGTTAGTTATTTTGATTTTACTGACTTGGAACGACCTTAAATTTTTTTTCTTCACGAGTTAATTTCCTTTTTTGAATTTCTTCCAAATTCCATTACTAGAAATGACAAAATGTCATTTCCAGGTGGCAATATTTTCTAATGCGGGCCCTCGATAAAATCTGTCTTTGTTTCTTTCTTAGGCACACACTCAGGATGTGAATTGTGTAAAATGGAATCCTAGTGATCCAACCCTTCTTGCATCATGTTCCGATGATATGACCGTGAAAATATGGAAATGTTGTCAAAGTAATTAGCTTTAAAAATGATGCTTACTGAAATATAGCTGCACGTTTTGTAGAAGGAAGTGTAATGAAACTAATAGAAGTTAACCTTAAATAATACAGACTGCCCTAACATTTTTCTTTGTTTTATAATACGCTTTAAATGCGATACCTGAAATGTTGTAAGATGGTAAAGTTTTAAGGCAGTGTATGAATACCGTTAATATATTATCGTTACCAGGACTACTGACCTGCGTCATTTGGTTTTTCATGGAAAGAAATTAATTGCTGTATTTCAGTAAAAATTATTCCTTCCAAAGAGCTACCCTGGAATGGGCATCCTCTTTCAGTTAAGAGTACCTAATGACCCCACTTTACCTTGAAGAGGTTTTCCAATTCAATGTATAATTGGTTTAAGGGGTCAAAAAATAAATCAACAGCATTTTTTTTGCTGTTTGTTAAATGTTATATTTTTTGTAACAAAATATGTGAATACTTTAGACGTAATCTTGTTTCTGTTGTTTACTGGCACCTTTAGTTCAGTACGCACGATGGTATTTTTCCATCAAACTAAGAACACTCCTTACAATGTTGCACCTCCAGTTTGAGGTACATGGATAAGGTATACTGTGTGTCATTACGATTTAACCTCGAGAAATAGGAAACTATGCTTTGTTTCTATTTCCTGGTTTGTTGAAGACTCCGTGTAGATGTTGCTTTTTGAATTCAACTTTGCATATGCCAAAATAGCCAAAATTGTCGTTTGCATCCGAAATAATACCTCTTCTGAACAATAATTGTCACCCAATACTTGCCATTTGTTGGAAAGTCTTCCTTGATTCGTAGTTACATTCTTAACTACTGACTATTGGTTATTCGCTAATATTTTACAGCATTTTTTCAATTACATATCTAGCGGCGTTTGTTCTTTTTATTGTAATGTTTTTTCTAGGTTTTAGAAATGCCCTTCCAATATATGTTTTGGCGCTCTTCCCAAATGGGGTGTTGGACTACGTCACTTTGCTACACCTGCTTCTTGCTGATTTTTGCTTGCCGTATTAGCATGTCACTTTCTACGGAAATACGTTTTGCTTTATTAGATTATTCCTTCCCAGGAAATAATGCCTGGAATCTTTTATTGATTACATTTTGCTGTTGTTTGATGGTTCATGGTGAATATGTTTTTGAGCTTGATATGTTATGATCTGTTTTGAGACTTGATTTGGGTTTTTTTGTGTATGTTCAGATATTTATGCCCCACTTCATATCTCTCTCTCTTTTTTCTTTCATAAACTGAAAAGACTAAAATTTAAAAACACAAGTTGGGTTATCAAAGCTCTGGCTGGCTGACTCTCTCTCTCTCCCTCTCTCTCTCTCTCTCTCTCTCTCTCTCTCTCTCTCTTACTTGCTTATGCCTGCTCCTTCCCAATATATAATATTGCATATAAAATATGTAGTAAGCTAAACACTTGACATTCA
>RDPX01000152.1:157570-182813 GCA_003991215.1 Morbakka virulenta
GAAGTATAATACGTGATAAGCGCCTTAAGCCTTGTAACTGCATTTTGTGATTACCATTAAGTTAAGCCAAATTGATATTTATTGTGAAAATTGTACTTGTCCAGTCCCAAGCTTGTTAATATTTGTTGCGTATATGAATTTTCTTTTTGCCGAGTGGCCTATACAGACCTAAAAGTTAAGCCAGGGGATAATCGTGCATGTCTGATTTTCATTCGTTTAATACGTAATATTTTGTATTTGCACCTGTTACTACTGATTGTGCATACCTCTCCGACTTGTGTCTTTAATGCAGTACAGTGCAGTAAAAAGCCTGACAACCTGCAGCAAAAAAGAAACCAGTAAAAGTGACGATTGAAATTGAGGAAGTTGGGTAGAATGAAAGAAACCTCGATGTCCATTTTATCGATCGTTCTCATTTCGTATTTTGATCTTATTTTCGTTGTTGTTCAAACATCCGCATTACCACCCAGAAATTTCACAATATTCCCACTTTTCCTGGCAGTCTGGGCCATTGTAATCGTTTTCATGAGTAAAGTATTCTAGTCTGTTCCTTTTTCACCCTGTGGTAGATTAGGTGACCTGATTATCTCGCGCCAAAAGTTTAGTTGGTAGAGTAAATAACCATAAAACCTATGGGATGTGGTACAATTTTTAATTATCATTTGCTTTTATTTTAAAGCCTTCATTATGTAACCACAACACAATGTACATTGGCAAATGAAGTCAATTTTTTAAGAAACCTCCCATGGGATTTACGGTAATACTTTTTGTAATAAACTACAATGTAAAGATAAAAGATAGGACATCTTTTTGTCAATATTACTTTTTAATCACTTGCGATACCTATCAAAAGTATGGGGTATGTGGGCCAGTTCGAGCTTTAGGATTTTGGACAACCTTGTTCTGCATATTCCCCAGGTAACCCTTTAGCAAAGTGTACCACCCGGTCATCCACCCCTCACAGGGTCACAGAGTGCTTCTTTCTGTTGGCCATCCTGCCAGAGTTCGGATGTGCACTTTGGGCATAGGAACTTCTTCTGAGGTCACCGGCCAGTGGTGCGCAATTCCTGGCAGGTGGGGCTCGTTAACCTTGGAAGGCAATCGGCCTTGGAGAAGGAAACTCTAACTTGAAATGCTCTCCAACTATGGGTTAAATAGTGGAGGACATACATTCCCTATACAAGTGTTGCTCCCAGGCCTTGCTAGCCGAGAAGCCTTTAGGACCCTGAAGGAAGAGAGAAGCATCGCAGCCGTCGAGAGATATAAGTTATAAAAAGGAGAGTTGCCACTAGAAATGGTGTAAACATCGTAATGTCAAAAAATGAGTACCATTTGCTAGGTTTAATGTGCGTATCGTTTATTTCTTTGATAAGACGCCACACAAAAGCCACGTCAGCTTCTCTTCCAGATGAGATCAGCATTAGTCAAAAGTTATGCAGAACGGTCAAAGATACAACAACAAAAAATCCCCAGTCCTTCCTTAAAACTATATAAAACCAGTGACACAATTGGCTTTGGCCAAATTAGCAGGGTGATGATAATTCCTTGGGAGATGAACTTACGTTATTTTACAAAACCAGACAACATTGCCTTTCGACCAACTAATAACAGGTAATCTTACTTTTTTTTATTTGAAAAATCAGTCATCTACTACTTCACAAATCCCAATAATAAGCAGTAGCTTCAGAGGTCATTATGAGAGGTGCTTTAATAAAAGACAATATCGTGCAGATATGATATAAGCATAACCATGGTTTCTTCACTACGGTATTTATGACAAAGAAATTAGGCTTTTATATAATGGGCATGAAAATATCCTTCTTAAGAAAGGATGAGACTTGACGTCCATGTGAATTTAGGGGCGTCTAATTTATTTTGAAATTCATACGAATTACGTACCCAATAACACCTTACAATATCTACTCTTTCTCTACTACATCGTTTTTGCTCTACTATCAACAAGTCCTATCTTGCAGGCCTTACCATCTTTCTGAGAAATTGGCATACCTCTATAAATGGCATATGTTGCCGGCTTGGAATTTCTGGGCAAAGAGAGGACACTCGCATCACAGCAGAATAAGTAGCAATGTAAAAGAAATTTTTTATAAACAAACTAAAAGCTGAATTTTCACACATTTTTCTAAAAGAACAATTAGAAAATAGTGAGGAAATGAATCATTACAAAAAATCACTATATGAAACTCCTGGCTGTGCAGCTTCGGTAGGTTAAAATCACCTTACTATCAAGGCACTAGTACTTTCGAACCTCACTGGAAGCTTTGGTTTTGAAAATTTAATTATTTAATATTTAATTAGAAACTACTTTACCACTCCACAAAGCAATCTTCATTGTGAACCAACTTTGATTTTACGACAACTGGTAGTATGGGCCAGTATCTGATGGGGTCAATTAGTAGTAATAACTATAGTCCACTCTAAATCTAGGTCTAGATCTTAGATCTTTTCCTCCAAAAGCTCTGCAATTTGCTGTTATTGGCTCTAAAAGTACCAGATATGCCTTAAAGTTCTTCTAAATCTGTTAGGGAACGGTTACATTGAGTTGCAACGGCCAGGTCTGGACCCTCGCAGCACGAAAATAAGAATGAAATATTGAAACAAGTAGGGGAGAACCCAAACTGTGTGGGGCCATTTGACGTGGTGAAAAATTGTTTACTTTAGAGGACATTTCTATAACTATTGTAAAGCAGAGATATTAATAACTCAACCCCATTTTATTTGACGCCTGATATCATTTGTTGCTTTCATTGTATTAGCTGTGAGATATTTGCTACAATTCTGATCCCCTTCCAATTACTAACTTATAAATTCTCACAAAAAATGATGGCAAAACTCTTATAAAAGACAACGTACTGTAGGGTGTACCAAAATCAAAACTTTAATAACGAATTTGTTTTTTTTTTTAATATCTCTTAATTTTTCGTAACTCTCCTCTTAAACAGTGAGAGACTGATCAGAATTGCAGAGGGTGTTAATCATTAAGTACAGATGCAGGTGTATTGAAAACTGTTTTTCTTTAGGGCGTATATTGTTTAAACTATACTTCATACTTGTATAGATTGAGGAGATGCTATTTGGATTTTGGGATGATGGAACATATTCAATGGTTGCCTGTAGGGCCTTATTTTGTTTAGAATATAAAAGCCCCTGGTTTGACCATCGCCACTGGAACATGTGTCGATGTTGGACGTTCTTGGGGAGAAAGCGTATTTCGATTGTGGCGTTAGGATTATTCTGCAGGTATTTTGGTTTGATCAAAAAGTAGGTCGTGAGCATTCCATACTACAAATGCAAAAGTATTTCAACTAGTAAAGAAAAACAGGTATTACTAAAGGAATAGCAAAACCCCAAAAGGAAGAGAAGACGGAAAACTGCATTTAAAGAAAGTCCTTTCGGTTTCAAGGCCAATCTTGTTTGCAAAAACTACGAAGATATTCGAAGTTTAGATACCACTATTGTTTTCAAGCATCTGCTTAGAGAACCTCTTTCCAGATGTTCTTTAAGAAGATGTTAATTGCATACTGGCTTACACACTGTATATGAATGGTTTTATTTTACTTTAATTTTGAAACAGAGCCTGTATTGATAACACCACTTATAGTATTAACAAGGTTCACCCTGTATAAATATTTCTATTATTGTTATTGTAGTATTTCTTTAAATATGCGTTTCAGTACAATTACCTACCATGTCACCCCAGTCACCGGGGGCAAATAAAGGTCCTATGAAACATGACACGAACATTAAAGGGACGATTGACATATTAAAAGAGTAGACAAATAATTATGACAGGGAAGTAAAAACATCATTAGCACGAATATTACCAAGTTTATTAACATCGATGTTTTTCATGATTTCTTTTCCTACTATTTTTCTCCATTCTGAGTAGGTTTGCTCAGTCACATTTCTCATAGGGTTCTTTTGAGCGATGTAAAATGCTCATAGAACATTGTTATAATCCTCTGTAGGCCCCATCTAACGCTGGTTTCTTTCGACTTTGTTGGCATCACTGCAGGTTCAGGGTTAGGGATATCCTGGTTCTGATTACTTTACAAATCATTCGCAGAGGAGGAATTAGAGTGAGTCGTATACCTTTCGACCTCAGGCTGGTCTCTCCCTGAGGGACGCGTCCCTTTTTGACTCGAGTGACGGACGAGGCGGTATGATTTACTTTTCGTTTTCATAACATATCTCAATGCATTTTAGCCTTACTGCCAAGAGGCTCGATATTCCAAGCCAGTCGCCACCTGTTATTTCAGGCCCACGCGGATTTATTATCATTATTATTATTATCATTAATGTTATTATTATTATTTTCTCGGTAGATCTTCCGACCGGTGTTCACCTAAAAGCAGATAGTAACCTGCTATCAAAGACTTGAGGTCCTTCTTTTCCTGTCTGCTCTCAAATTGAGAGCAATTCTCTTAAAATCCTTGCAGTTACTAATAGTGGTGTTTTCTATATTATTTCAAGTCTAGCATCAAACGTTAAGACGTTTTTCCAGGTATTTCCTACAATCTTTAGATACAGCTCCCAGTGCTCCAACTGCAACAGGTATAACTTTAGCTTTTCTAAAATTTCACAGTTTTGTTACCTCGTCCTTAAGATTTTGATATTTCTCTATTATCACGGTTTCTTTCTCCTTCACCCGTTAGTCACCTGGGAGAGCTATATCAACTATTGCAGCTTCTCTCGTAATTTTATCGACAAACACAATGTCTGGTTTCCTTTCAACTACGTGCTGGTCACATTGGAAAATGAGACCCAAAAGTATCTTAAAATTGTTGCTCTCTTTGACTCCTTCTGGTTTTTGGTTATATCAAAAATTTTGCTCTATTTGAACCAGGTTGTCCGCACAAAAATCAGTAAATATATTTTGCAACATTATCATGCCGTCTTTTATTTTCTCTTTGAGTTAACTTGCTACATTAACTAACAACATGAATGACACTTTCTTCCCTCTGATTACACATCCTACACAAGGGTGATTCAGCTGTCTTATCAATGTAACATTTCAAATAATTTCTCTTATCACTATTATTATTATTATTATTATTATTATTATTATTATTTTCATCATTAAAGAAAAAGGCCAAAAAGAGTAAGTTTAATCCATGTAACAGCACTGCTTCCGAAAATCTGAAGTTATGTGAATAATGTCTTCAACCTCGAGAATAGGCAGCGCATTAATGACAGAAAGAAAATATCTATTTTGTATTACAAGCATTTTGGTTAACACACAGTGATCACATGCTTAAATTAAAGGATAATAATGTACACCAAGTCGTTTTTACTCCATACCCTTGCATAAAGGTTTAGACCTTTAAATATGTGCAGCAATTAATAATAATGTGAAGTTAGCAACATCAGAATACAGAGCCAAAGCATATGTACACTGGAATATTTATAATGACTTGGAAATCAAGAGTTCAAACCAGTGTGAGCATCAACAGGACACTCTACTTAGCATTGATATATAAATAGTGCCATGAGAGATGTATGAGACGCACAAACATACAGAGGTGAACAGGTCCAAGATCAGAATCAAGGACAAAGTGAATTTCAATTGCAAGCTGGTAAACTATATCATATGATAAAAATGACTTAGGAAGGAGTCTGTTTTTCTTAAAGGGAAAAGAATAAACAAAGCTGCTTGGAAAATTTGATGTTGCAATGAAGTCTACAAATGGAAAGTGTCGTTAATAAAGCTGTTGTTAATTTTCTTTTCATTAATATTGAAATAAACATTTTATGGTATTACGTCTTTTTTCTACAGCTTCTTACTCCTTCTTATTCTGGTATGCTTTACAAGCAGTAGTAGTCGAGTTCTAAAAATCAATAGCGTACCGTGCGAGAAGTCTACCTGTTCGAGCTTTGGACACGACTCCGGATGTACTGTATCAATCCGGTTGCTAATTTATAGGCACATGTTTTCGGAGACAGAATTGGGAAAGAAAAGAAAGCAACAAATTACAAGATAAAAAATACAAGTTTGAAAATCAAATAAGAAAAGAATTTCTCTGCAAAGAAGTGTATTAAAGCCTTTCTTGGACTAAGGAAATAAAAAATAAAAGATAACGTCCTACTTTACTCCCCCTTTTGAGGAAGTGAGATTAAGGACCATATGCGGTAAACTACCCCTGAGTGACAAAGTGTATGGACTTTGAAAAATGATAGGAAAACAAAGGTAAAGACAAGAGATAAAAATTAACTTTAGAATTAAAAGGATTGAACCATGTAAAGAAAAAAGGAACTCGGCAGTAATAGCTCCACCTTTGAGATGCCCATAAAAAATTCCGAAATTCACAGAGAGATATACTACAACGCATAAAGATGAAAATGTAGAGCCACACGAGCTGCAAAAAACTGAGCTAGTACCAGCGAGGAAAGCTCATTAGAACACCTCTCCTAAAAACATCTATTAAAAATGGCTAGGAGAAGGCCCATTTCGTTTATGAGTCTAAGATTGAAGATTTGCAGCAAGATTTTAACCTGCCAAATTACAAACATCCCTCTGAATTCGATCGAGAACATCAAGACCAGATAAGGAAGCACCTTTGCAGATATGGTGACAGTACTCGATACAGGAACTGATGTTATATTCATAGAAATAAAATGGTCTTCGACGTAAGGTATTCTCCAGCACGATACAAAAAACATCCTTTTTAGATGTAGACCTATTAACAGATAAACCCAAAGAAAGATCTGGAGTAAATGACAACCAAGCAGTCCAACTGATAAACAATCTTCAAGAGAAGAAGCAACCTCACCTGGGTTAATATCAGAGTTATTGTCCATAAATATTTGAGAGAGATTAGGAGTAAGCAATTTATCAAATTACATCAGTTGTATTTTTTGTCGAATTAAAACAATTCAACCACTTCTTTCCTCATTCTCTGACATTCTCATTTGATAATATTTATGATGTACTTTAAAGAAGAAAATTAGGTGTTGGCAAATAAAAGGAGAATAAATGGGAAAAAATGGCAAAGAATTTATTGACAACATTTTATCCCGTAAAAAATTAATAATGTAGATAATAATAATAATAATAATAATAATAATACCAATAGTAATAATGATGATGATAATAATAATAATAATATTATTATTATTAATTTGAGTCCTGAGCTAGACCTTAAACTGTATCCGGTTGTTTTCACGTGGAAGAATGAGGTTAGCTGTGGCCACAATTACCAACAGGTCACCCTTGGACAAGGTGCAGCATCTGTCAATCTACCCCGATACTTTTCAGTACTGCGTTGGGATCCGGTAGGCTCTGGTCTTTCTACCTCTTTAAACTGAGCTACAGGAGTCTATCATCTTTAGCTTCTTGAAGCAAGCTACACTAGGACCTGAAGAATGTCTGATTTAAAAGTCTTAGAAGGGACTGGACTCTATAATGTCATTGCTTAAATGTCAAAAATCAATATCAAGGCAAGGTTGAAATTTTAAGCTTTGGTGAGCAGTCTCTCTAAAGTTGGTTTTTCACTGAAAATACTGGTGATTTTAAAAGCGTATTGTCACTAATCCCCTTACGAGTGTTATGTCGGAACAAAATGTTTCTTCCAATGACGTTAATAGAATCGGAAGAGTCACTGAAGGTCCTTCGTCCGTCAAGTTTTTCAAAGGTATACAGCGTGGTCCCAGTCGTCATCAAGCTACTAATAGAAAGGGTCTAATGAAGTCCACGGTTATTGGGTTAAGACCAGTAGAACACTCTCTGAGAGAATAACTGACCCCATAAGTTATTGGGCTGCTATTAGAAATTAGATCCCTAGATATATGATAATTGGACAAAATGTATTGTGTCAGAAAGACCTAAGTAAAGGAACAGCTGTTGATAACTATGGACCAATAATATGGTTACAACTTATGTTGAAATAGTTTACAGCTATGACCTCAAGCTCTTTGTATGACTTTCTTGAAGCCAATAATAAGTTACCAACTCAACAGAAGGAATGCTGACGGAACAGTAGAGGAAACAAAGAACAGCAACTTCTAATAAAAATTGTAATGAGAGATGGCAAACAGACACACTTTAATTTAGAAATGGTCAGGAATACTGAGGCCTACGGTCTTCTAATCGTGAATATTGGAGAGCTTAAGGATGACTGACATAGCTGATAATGCTATCAGCTTTTTGCAGAAGTCGATGAAGAATTGGAATGTAAACTTAGCATTCAAATATAAGGGAAGGTATCTGTTAAGGAGAGAGCCTATTCTCTCAACTTTTTATGATATGTATTATTCTATTAAGGCTAATATTAAGAAATGTGAAGGCCTGCTATAACCTAAAAACGGTGAAAACTAAATCACATACTGCTCGTGGATGATTCGAAATTATTCGGAAAAAACGAAAGGGATTTAAACATTTTGGCAGCCAGTATCCAAGTTTTCAGCAATTATATCAAAATAGAATTTGGAATTAAAATTTTGGAGTGTAAATCATATAAATATCCTGAAATCCTGGAGTTTGATAGTGTGGAAAAGAGAGAAACGATTGATAATAGAGTATTTCAGAATAGTTCAATTGGTTTGCAATGGTAAATTGTATAGAAAAAACAAAACAAAATCTTTAATAGTTAGACTGTTTCCTTTATGAGGTACGGTGCAGGAGTCCTAAATTGGTTCGGAGACGAATTCGATGAAATAGATAGAAGAACAAGAAGTATAAACAAAGAGTTCAATCCTAAAATTGATATTGGTTAATTGTATCTGTGGTTATGTCAGGGAGGAAGAGGGCTGATAAGTTACACAGCTTATATTTTAGCTGAAAAAAAAACTTGCCTGGTATGTAAACACCAGACTGAACCACTATCAGTAGCTATTAACAGGCACGGTACTATCCGGACTGAAGATATTCTAAAATTAGAAAAATTCAGAAAGAGAGAAAAAGGAAAGATTTCTAGTTCTTGGAAAGATCAGAGAATGTATGGACAGTATCTGAGAGACTTGGACGGAAAAGATACTGTACATTCATGGAAATGAACAGAGTCAAGCTATTGGAAAGTGTATACTAAAGCAATGATATATATATATATATATACCCCTCAAGAACAAACCAACAAATAATTCTAAACATTTTATAGATAAATATCGAGATTTCCCTATTTTTGCTGAATATGCGGAAAACGAAATGAAACTGTTTCTCACATTATATGTAAATGTAATGTGTAATGTGTATCTTTAAAAGGAGTATTTAAAGGGTCATAATAGTGTTTGTAAACATATAAATTGGAGGATTTGTAGATACTGTGGTCTGGATTCAACAACAAAATACTGTGAGCATACTCCTTGGTGCTGTTAAAAACAATAAAGATGAGACACTATGGGATTTTGTCTTCCAATGCGACAGAGAAGTCACTACAAGAAAACCTGGTCTAAAGAGGAGGGAGCTACCCGGTCCAAATTCATATACCTTTGTAAGTTTATAATATTAATAATAATAATAATAATAATAATAATAATAATAATAATAATAGTAATAATAGTAGCAATAGAAATAAAATATGATATAACAATATACCATATTTTGTAATAACCTTAAAACAAAAATAATAAAAATCATCATCGTTTAATAATAATAATATATCAATTTTACTAATTGTGATAGTAAAAACAATAATAAATAAGCCTTTGTCAAAAATGCAGCTACAAATACCGCTAAGGAATTTTACAAGTGCATTTTTATGATGACTACAGCTCTTTATATTAAAAATTAAACAAGCCTCAACGAGCGCTTATGCATAACCACTGTTTTCTAGACTAGGTGAGTTTGTCAAATAGCTAGAGTAAAGATGACAACATATTACGAAACAGAAATGCTTTTTGTACATCGCCAGCCTTTCTTTGAATTATAATAGAAATTAGTTTGACTTTAGAGTAGTTAAAACTCGCTGAGAAATTGCCAAGAAATGACTTTTAAAAGCTGTACTTCAAATACTGTTTTCCTTGCAAATGGATGCCTGTCCAGGTGTTCTCAAACTCTTATTTCCAAATGACGAGTCTTCTTACCAATATAAGTAGCCTAACAGCTGCTACACGCGAACTTTTAAACACAAGTTGAAATAGAAGCTTCAGGAATACGATCCTTTATTTCAAAGTTTTCAGTGAGCTTTAATGCATTCAAAGCTTTTTACGTTGGGTAAAGTTATTTCTTTTGATAATTGTTGAATGATCTACAATGTAAAGTCGTTTCAGGATAATAATCTTTCTTGTCACCGCTGAGTCTATTTCATAAACCCAACTAATCACTTGTCTAGGGGCTAGTGCATTTTTATAGCCGCATCTTAGCTATGTTTGGCTATCCTACAAAATTGTTTGTCATTAAAAAACGAAAATCTTTGTAAAAAATTGGCTTAGAATGCCCATAATGGCTGTTGTCGCCCTGAAGCTGTGCTACTGATAAAACCGATTTGTTAATAGCTTAAAAGTTGTTGATCATAAAAGCAAATTCCCTTGTGTATTAAATTAAAAATGAATAAGTACTTCTCATACTCCTATGTAAAAGCTTCTTAAGGAAAATAGAAACTAAGATTCCTAAGGATGTACGCAGAACAGTATATATATATATATATATTTATGATAATTATAAATACTAAAGAAACAAAAAACAATTTAATGTAGAAAAATTTGAATATAGAATGTAAATAACAGTATAATACAATAAATATGGATAATAGACACAACCTGTATTAATTTAATGCATCTTGAAATATATTTTACAAGTACATATATTTTGTGCCAGAATGTAAACTGCAAATAAATATCTCTTTTGGCTCACAACTAAATTCGGAAATCATGTACCATGGGAAAAAATAAAATGAATGAAATAATTTAAGCTGAGTGCAATTACCATTTATGATATCAATACAAGTATGTGGAATGTAAAACAAAAGTAAGATCCTACGGTATGCATTTGGAACAGAATTAATTAAAATCTTTGATCAGCATAAGTGAAAACAAAATTTATGAGCCAAACCCTTTGCTAATATAAAGCACACCAGATACAGACATATCCATGTGTAAAAGTGATACGATCTCCCTTTACGTTTGTATTTATGGTTTAAGTACAACTATTTTATTTAAAGCTGTTGTGCTATTTTTAACTTAAAATTCAGTTCTCTTCCCGGTTTTTGTTGTAAGGTTATAAATATTTACAAAAAACATTTAAGCTTAATTTCATAACATGTCTTTTAATGTTGTCGTATAAACATACAAATATGTTCACTGGTATTACAACCTTTACAGATACTATACTTTTCTTGAGAAATTTGGCGCAAACCAATGCTTCAAAACTGGATAACCAATGGCTACAAAATCCTACGTTACACAAAAGAGAAAGGTAGATAAAGTACTCTTTTGTCATGTTATGGTACATTTTGGCAAATATATTCGATTTTCTTGAAAATCCCATGACGTTTGAATGAATAATTACACACTTGAATCTTGCTCTTCACCCTTCTGTAAATATAGTTGAACAAAATCGTAGCTTGTGTTCAAAGCAGCTGCCTATCACAAAGTCTTAAATGATCTTCCAATTTAACTTCTACATTCTAAACATATATTGAAAGCACAGTGAAGTAAAGTTATTGTCACATTTTTAAAGATATCATATGACTTTAGTTGATCAAATACAGATTTCTGGCACTTTTTCAAATTTGATTAAATTGGAGAAGCTTAGTTACCATACTGCTTTATCCTTTGACAAGGCATCTAATAGTTTCCTTTCCTCACGACGTGACTCCTTAGATATAATACACATATTTACATGAATTAGCCACTTGAAATTCCTTAATTACTATATTTTGAAATGTTAATATTGTTTTACATAATTGTTACAGGAATTGCAAATGTACCTGGTGTTCTAATCCATAAAACAGTAAAGCAAAGATGTATGTCAGGTATTTACATTTTTGCTGGTACTGCATTGCACTTTAATACCCAGCTCTATAGTGTCTTAGTACTCTTTCAAAACTGCAGCAAGTACAAAATTTTCAAAGCAAAGTAATATTGATGATTGAGAACAGAAACGTCAAATTGAAGCTCTTTACAACAAGGAGTACTGTCTCAGCTGTCTTCGCTTTAAATAGCTATCCAAAATGTAACAGAAATCTTTTCTCTCCATCTGGTCTCCTTCGCATACAGCATCCCTTCTCTTCATTAATGTTTGTTTGGTTTCTTTATTAATGGCGTCCTCTGGATTTTCTTTGTCATAGATATCATCAGCATGTCTATCTGCTCGAAAAACGTCCACATACTTAATATTTAAAGCTGATTTTAGCAGAAGAGATGACTTGCCATTTGGTTTTACCCTATCTGATGATATAACCTGAGCTGGTGAACTATCTGCTGACTCCAGGTCCTTTTCTTTAGCAGATTTATCGCTTTTTCTTTTATCCTTCTTAAAGCATATTTTCCTTTTCAAGAAATTAAATTTTTTACTTTTTCTTTCCATCTGATATTTGTATAAGTTAACTTTTACTTCCTGTTTCGAATGTTAAGTATAATTGTAAACAATATGTGACTCCAACTTACGACGTCAATTTAAAGCGAGTGGTTGTGTATTTTAAGATTTCAACAAAATATCCTTTTTGCTAAAATTCAAACATAAGCTGTATAGTGCTAAGATATTCTACATACGTTATTCTGATCTTGCTTTAAAACTACAACTGGTCTTTAATTGGCTCCCGGCTTCTTTTCGTGCAAATAGCATGCTGAACAACAGAATGGCAAAAGTACGTTCCACGCTTGACTTAAGCCCAGTGATTAAATATTAAAATGCTAACTCAACATTGTGAGCTATAGGAGTACAGTGTGTCATTTAATTGTAACTTATACCATTTTCTCTCTAATGAGAACGTCTAATATAGATGCAGTTGAAAAATTTAATAGAAAACATTTTAAAAGCCGCAAAAATGGAATAATAAAGGTTGTTCTATTTTTGGAAGGTTTTTTTTTGCTTGATAATGAACCATACGTATTGCCTTGGTTCATTAAAAGAATTAACAGGTAAATATTTCAAAAAATCACATTTAAAAAATCTCCTGCTGGGCTGACTGCAAAAGAAATCGTATCGTGATAAAGGCTGTTTTCCATCACAAGCAAGCTTGTTTTTCTTTAACAAGGAGGAAAAACTTTTATAGTGAATGGTTGTATTCAGTTCTTAAGCATTGTTTTACAACTTTATGACGGAGAAATAAATTGAAGTAGGAAAAACCTTTTGACCATTAAATATTTCTTCCCATTTTCTTCCGGCAAGTATCTGCGTGTCTTATTGTACTAAGGGTTTTTAAGCTCAAATCATTAAAATTACTAGTCAAATACCTTTAAAATTCATGATGTTTTAATGGTTTTTTTTGCTCCTTAGTTCAAGCAGGTGTTGGAAGAGAACAAGGTTCTAAGTAAAATTGAACATGTTAAAATAAAGCTGACACGTTTAGCACAAGTCAAGTTATCAGCACTTTACTTCCTGAATGTTCTATGTAGTTCATTTCATTATAAATCAACAATTCTCATCTTAAATTAATACATTATATGCTTATTTGAGTATACACATTTTAGACATAATGCTTATACGTACTATATCGCCTTTAATAAATATTTGTAATTTTTTAAAATCACATAAACATTTGTGTGCATGTATATTAAAATTACTTTACCCCTCGGTAAAACTACTCTTTGAATGAAAACATGCTAGCTAGATGGAACCTGTTTAGGGGGTACTACTCTTCAATTAAGTTTTTAGTTTTTTGGTGTCTGAAGCAGTGCACTAGTCGGGTAAAACATTAAGAAACTTTATAACCGAATACTATTTCTGACGCCAACCAATGGCGTCATAAAGGGGAAGATGCAGTCTCTTCAGTTACCTTTTTGTAACATTCAACAGCTTTTCTCACTTACGAATTGGAGCCCGAAATCTCTTGGTTATGATCTCATTGCTCTAACAATGACGTCACGACTCGTGTGGTCGGTGATAATGACGGATTGAAAATCCAACCGAGATTAGATATTCGTTACTTGAAAAAGACGTACTCGGACAATTATACATAAAATACAAAGAAAAATTCGACAGAAGGTTTTTCAATGCAAAATGAAAATAAACGCCACACAGACCAAACACCACCAGAGAAGTGTAAACCATGGACGCTCATTCAATATTATACTAACTAAAAAGCTAGAGGGGAAGGCACTGAAATTAGAAAAGCGTTGCTATGGCCAACAAAGCAAAAATGCTGATCAAAAAACACGTCAAGCAACAAAAGGTAACTTGCTATCCTTGTCCAATATCACCTGACTCGCTACTCACAACATCTATCTCAATACTGCTTTTATGGCCTGTTACCTCAAACAGGCTTGAAGCAATAATGCAGAGGATACTTCTCTTTTTGATTTTTTTTTACTTTGTCTTCTTTGACCTCTTAATTTTACATATTTCTGCCAGTTCCCAATTTTGTCTTCGAGAACATGTACAAACTCAGTAGAAAGCCACTTACAACGAAGAAAGGAATTGGGGACAGTTCTTCATGGGACGTGGCCTGGGCTCAAACAAACTCAGTAGTATGCTACTTATAACAGAGGGAGAGTAACAGAGGTGCAATACTTTCAGGAACGTGTCCTGGGCTCGAATCGCGAACCTCTTACACGGTAACTTGATGACTTCATCACTCGGCTATTGTTGCACTAATATTGCCATTCATAAAGACGTTTTCCTGAAAACGTCTTTATGAGTGGCGTTTTCCGGCTTTGTGAGTTTCTTTAATCTAATTGGGTTTTTCCTTCATCTGTGACTGATATAGTCAACTGGCTTTCCCTCTGGTTTGTAGCTATTTATTTAGAAAGAAAATGAAGCCTTGGCGACGAAGTAAAAGGCTGTATCCATTACTTACAGGACTTTCAAGACAATAGTGTAGATAATGTATATAATTTTCTTGTATGTAGTATTACGACTGAGAAACTCATCCTGTGAAAAGATTTGTTAATAATTTTTTTAAACGTTGTCTTTTCACTTAACGCCGGAATAGATAAATTTCATCTTTTTAATAAAACAATCACAACACAACAACAACAACGCAAATATATTATGTGAAATTTCAGTAGAAGTTCTCTTTATTTTATTGGCCTTCTAACTAAAATAGGAGGAGCTAATTGAAACTTCCTGAAGAATTTTTGTAGGGTATGTTACGTTTAGGTTTTGTGTTTTCAGGAGGCTTCCGGAATGTTTTATGTTTTGCGTAACAAACATTAGGGTATTACTATGGAAAAGAATAAAGGACAGTTGTAACCTTGGAGAGCAAAGGTCCGATATAAGTGATCGTATCGTTTTCTTTTGTATTCTGGTGATGACCCGGTATTAGTTTCAAACGGACATGTCAGCTCAATGGCAGTGATATCCGAAATTTCTTTAATGACTGTAATGCGCCAAAGGATAACACTCAGTGTTGAGTACAACGGAGCTTTATTTCTTTTCCTTGTATCATAACGTTTCATACACCAGTATAGAACTCCTTGTAAGTTCCGTGAAAACTAAAATAAATAATATTTCTTAGTATACTCTGTGTTCTATGGTGACAATGGTGACCATTAATTACATAAAATTAGATACAAGTTGGACTGAATACAGCAGAGGATAATACATGTAAGCAAGGCACTGAACTTAATAAAACTTTCACAAGATCATAATGCACAGCGCACAGAGCAAGCCTAATTAATTGTGGTCTCAAGATATTCTTTGATGAGGTACACAGTTACTGATAACAATTAAAATATGGTTGCACATACCTCTTTCCACGTTCCTGTGGCTAGCTAAAACTTTCTTATTTCTTAGACGTATTTAGCACCACTTGTTCAGATGGTGACTTTGCCAGCGCTGACTTTGCAAGCGCAGACTTTGCAAGCGCAGACTTTGGCCCAACAAAAAAACTGCATGCGGGAATAAAATGGTAAATCATCGATTTCCATGCATCAGCAGTTCCACACCCAAACAAAGGACAGCCAAAACTAGTCAACTGGTCATCAACCGCTGGCCAGCCGGAACAGAGACCCTGATAGAAGCTTCCTCATTACCAGAATCAACAACAACAAATCAGCAGGAAACATATGAATAGTCTGAAAGCTGGAACCAACCGGTACACATTTTGGCCTTGACGTCTCACATATGCGTGTAGTTACAATGACTGTGTCAGGATGGGCGTGGCGAAATATTTCTGGCGGATTTGAGAAGGCTGCTAGGTCTGTTTTTAACTTGAAGGTACAAGGCAGCTCTTGAATGAGAAAGTTACAAAGGGAATTAAAAATGGAATCATGTCTCTATGTGTAGCGTTCAGGGTACCGTTTATACCGTGTGTTCGGATACCGTTTCGAGTAACAGTTATTGATTAGGTGTAGTTTAGTGTGCTGTTTATTACATAAATTACATTGAGTGCTATTGTTAAGTCTTCATTTGCACAACTTAACATTTATTAGGCTGTTTACTAGGCTTATTATAAGACAGCGACTACAAACGTTGTGTATGTTTATCTGACGCTTGGCTAGTAAAGATTCTTATGATTGAATTTTTTTGTGTCACCTCTGTAAGAATAAGGGATTCCAGCATCGGAAGAAGAAGAAAAAGAAGCTAACACATGAAGATAAGAATAAAAGTAATTCTTTTCAATGAAAATTATTATTAAATGAAAATGTTTTTTTCCTTTTTCTCTTTGTCTGAGCTGGATACTTGCCATCTTATCTTGTCAACAGGCTGGTCAAAGGCCAATTGATTTTACGGTATTCTCCTGTGCTGCTGAGGCTCCCAGAACAAACTGATAGTGTTCATCCGTGAGAGCACTCCTGTGAGGAGATCTATTCATTTTCATCACAGAGAAGATTTATTCTTCACATACACACACACCACACATACACACATCTGTGCTACCAAACATAGGTATTGGTCGAGCCCTATAAAGACGTCGGTGGTCCATAGTTTCGGAAATTGATTGAATAAACTTTGCTGTTCATACAATCATATTTTGCCTTTAGTGTCTCGTTACACTAGACGTTTTTCGATTTCATCTAAATCTGCGTAGGTGCGCTTTTCATAAAGTTGGTTTTCTGTGCTTCAAAGTTACAAAAACGCCTCCCATATTTAATCTGAAATTTCTTCAGTTTGGGATCGAAGTCCAAATTCAGAATTTTTGTGGTACTATCGTGATTCAAATTATTTGGAAGCAAGGAAAAATTGATAAGTTTGATTGTGTCCCCCATAAGCTTAGCGATGCCTTCGATTCCTCATCCATGTCACTTACAAGGCAATCCCATTTTTTGACCTGCAGTTTAAGGTACTGAATTGCTCAGTTAAATCTATCAGAGATCCAAACGCATACTTCCACTTCATACCGTGCAGAACCTTGGAATCTTTTCCTTCATTCTCTACGAACTGGCAGATGTTCTTGATCAGCAAAAAAACTCTAATAACCACCTTTTTCTGACTTAACTACCATGCGTCTATGTATTAAGGCAATTCACTATACTCGAATCTCTTTCACGCAGGAAATATTGTAACTGTTGTCTGTTATTTAAATTATGCTTGAATGAAATTTACTGTTTGTACAACCGTGCTTACAAACATATTCCATTTTAAGGACTCTAGTGGTCAGCGACTTTTGACGAATAAACAATGATACACTGTCAACTCACAAGCTGAGTTATATTCCTACAGTTTTGAACCAACCTATCCAATAGTGGACTTTTCACAGGATATTACCAGTGCCCCAGCTGTTAAAAGTGCAACAATTCTTTTCTTGAGGCAGCTGGCTATACTCAAATATACATTCAGAAATATCTTTACCTGTTGTTGTCTCGTATAACGAGTTGATATCCAAAAGCTCCTACCAAGTATTTAAATACTTACTCCATACCATAGATAAATAGAGCCAGCTGTTTATTTATGTTCTCAGAATTTTCGAAGTACATGCAAATTGATTGTTAAAAATTCCTATTAGCTGCGTCTTTTACATAAAATCATAATAGTGTAAAAATGAATTTAAAAAAAATTTTTTAAATAAAATTTAAAATTTTAGATATAACGGTAAAAAAGTAAAATGCCCTACATTAAATTTCTAACAGTTAAAATTTATAAAAATCACAATCCTTTTTTTAAAATAAATTCATACTCAGCCTGCCTGATCTCTCTTGGAAGCAAGTTGTACAACTAGGGTCCCATAAAGAAGAAACGTGATCTCGCAAATTTGAGCTTGACTTTGGGCAAAAACATTAAAATAAAAACTAATAACTAATAACTAATAACTAATAACTAATAACTAATAACTAATAACTAATAACTAATAACTAATAACTAATAACTAATAACTAATAACTAATAACTAATAACTAATAACTAATAACTAATAACTAAAAACTAATAACTAATAACTAATAACTAATAACTAATAACTAATAACTAATAACTAATAACTAATAACTAATAACTAATAACTAATAACTAATAACTAATAACTAATAACTAATAACTAATAACTAATAACTAATAACTAATAACTAATAACTAATAACTAATAACTAATAACTAATAACTAATAACTAATAACTAATAACTAATAACTAATAACTAATAACTAATAACTAATAACTAATAACTAATAACTAATAGCTAATAATAACTAGCATTCAACCAGACGACAAGAAATCATTATTTCGGATCGTCTTTTGCAATGCAGGAAGAGAGTAAACTACTGAGGCTTTTCCTCTTTTAATCAATCGAGTTTTTAAATCAGTTCTACCTGAATCACACTATCTCATTCCATATTTCTTCTAATCCTAACATTACTTCACAACTGCACCTTGTCCGGACACAAAAGTCTCAGACCGTTTTGTCCGGCTGATCTCTTCTTCCGCAATAAAATTTACTTTAAACGCATCCTCACTTAACCATTTTATTTAAGTAAAAACCATTTAATGAAAATCGAGGTTTCTTTTCAACGTTTACAATTTCTCTTGCTTTTGCTCAAAGTTAAGGTTTATACACTTCCCTAATGTTTTGTAATGGTTTCTATTGTATTCATTTAGTACAGCAACATTTGTCAAACAAACAAGGCTCAATTGTCCAGCACTGTTCCATAACAAATAATGAGCTTCCAGTCGGACTTCAAATAAACCTTTTCTTGTGAGCGACTTTGCCGTTGGTCATTTAAAAAATGTTCAGTGCAAGGTTAGTTCAGGCTGTTCACCGATCTAAATATGCATTTTGGTATGACATGAGGCAACTTTCTAGGTTACGCCCTTGGTTTTCCAGTAAAGATGATCAAGCACGTTTACTAGTTGCTTGTTGTAGCGGGTGTGGTACTCCACTCAGGGAAGCTCTACGACCAATTCCACAAAGAAGCTCTACGGGAAGCTCTACGACCAATTCCACAAAGAGTACTTTTTGAGTCCCTTCCCAAGGAAGGGACTCAAAAAGTACTCGATGGACTCAAAACCTGTCAATAACGGGCAAATGAAAATCAGACTAGGAGGTAAGCAAATTAACGTTTCCATTCTAGAGTGTTACTCACCCACTAATGTCACTGAATACGAAGAGAAGAACAAGTTATACTTACTCTTACAAAGCGACTTAGATACACTTCCATGCCATGATATGACAATAATTAAGGCACTCATGAATGCGAAAGTAGGAAATGACAACACATACTCTAGAAGAAAAATGGACAAACATGGTTGCGGAGACACGAAGGAAGACAGGGAGAGACTGGATGACTTCGGTGTCTTGAAAAACTTGGTCATCGGTGGAACTCTCTTTCCTCACCATGATGACGTGGCAGCCACAGAAAGGCCGAGACATCAACCAGATCGATCACTTGCTCATCAATGGTACTTGGAAGAGTTCCGAAAGGAGTTCCGAAGAAAACGTTTGATTAAGCTGAAGAAACAAAAAACTAATGCAGTATTTCAATTAAGTTAAAAATAAGAAACATGAAGAAGAAGAGGACAACACAGGAAATAATGTCAAAAATTGAGAAGCATATGAAAAGCTTTTCTTTAGATTCAGGTTTGCCTACTCTAACGACTTGAAGATCCTTCGAGGCATAGATAGCAAGGCTATAGATATGAGTTGTAATGAGTTCCAACGACTTTTTACTTATGTCAAAACAAAGGTATATAGCCGATAGCATATAGATAACTCTATTACTAACACATTCATTGAAGCTTGTTTCATAAAGTGCAAAAATTTGAGGAGAGTCAGAACGCAAGAAAGCTTTTACAAAACAGAAGTTGGAAGAAAGACGTCTGACACTACTGAAAACTAAGAAGAGAGTATTTTTTGAAGACAAAACATTTTTCCTGGCTTGTGCAAAGCCAGTATTGACATATCTCGCATTTACATTCTTGGGCGGGTAGCCAGTCTTAGGTCCGGAGATTATTTGCACCTCCTGACCACTGGAAATCTGCGGAGTACTTGAATCGATTTGTTTGATTTCAACTGTTACAAAAAAATTAATAATAGATATAGATCCCCTAAACCATAATATAATAGCAGGTCATCAGCATGGCAACTAACCGAGTTCTACAGTAATGGGGGATGGTGCGTGACTAAAGAGAAAGACCTCAGACACTGTCTACCATACATTGCCCTCATAAAAGAAAGGTGGTGATGTGGTGATAGTTTCACCGACATTTCTACCGGGACACTATCTCCAGGAAAGTTGCCAATCAAGGCCAAAGAGGTCTTCCTCTCCTTGAGACAGACAATCCCTCCCGGAGTCAACCTGCTATTTTAAGCTCTCGGGGACTTAGGTACAGGAATTTTTAGCTTTTAAAGAAGCTTTGTTTTAATTTTGAAAATGTAGAGCAATATTTGTCTATCTATACTTATAATCTTAATAATATTTGCAAGTAAAATGTAACAACTAGAGTTTATTTTTTTCAAAAGATAGAAGTTGAGCACATGTTTAAAGCTGGGCACTGCTTTGGCCGCATATTTTTCTATTAAATTTTCTGAGGACACGGATTCTATTCAGCAACATATCACTAATAAACAGATGGGTAAGGTGTTTGAACTTAAATAAACCATCACAATAATAATCTTGCGCTGGTTTCTGCATAACTCTGACAGTGCTACTGTTATGGTCAAGGTAACCGAATAATGAAATTGTGAGACCCTTTGACTTCCTTTTAGGATTATCTCCAAAACCTATTCGTAATATCACTAATTCTAGTTTCTGACATTAGAAATCAGTTGGATTGAACCCCTTAGGATGATATTTGAATGACTTTTTATCAGATTTCACTGTAAACGTGATAAATAGGCATTGGCAAATTTTAATACAACTCATCATGTATATTAAACACTAGAACATACCGTAAAACACAGAGAAGAAGGCAATTTAAAATTTAATATGCCTTTAAGTAGTGTTGGCGAAGGTACTTTCAGAATTAAATTTACTTTGATTAATTGAAAGATAGAGTAGATAAATAAATACACAAGAATGAAAAAAAGTGACATGTATCTGCCTCTGGTAAGACAAAATTATTTAAAAAATGGTACATTAGACAAAAAAAATAAAATAAACATTTGCTTTCTCTAATAATCTGGAAAATTCTAAACTTTATTGATCTGGAGAAAGCCAAAGATGTAAGAGCTTTATCATGTCTTGAGTCGTAAGCTTTTTCTTTACCTTGAGACGTAAGCTTTTTCTGAGCTACGTTTCGAGAGATTTGCTGTTGGACCTATTTTAAAGATCCAGATATCCCTTTAGCAGGTCCAGGCCTGTACCTTCGTTAACAGGCCTTTTAATATATGTGATTGAGAAACATACAAGAAAAACCAACAAGTATATAAAACTGTGATATTATGAATGAAAATAATACACAAGAAAACCGAAAAACAAAACAAATACATTACAATTTTGCATGGAAAAAAATAAACAGCAGAATTTGCAAGTACAATTCAACTTANTTTTCTTTACCTTGAGACGTAAGCTTTTTCTGAGCTACGTTTCGAGAGATTTGCTGTTGGACCTATTTTAAAGATCCAGATATCCCTTTAGCAGGTCCAGGCCTGTACCTTCGTTAACAGGCCTTTTAATATATGTGATTGAGAAACATACAAGAAAAACCAACAAGTATATAAAACTGTGATATTATGAATGAAAATAATACACAAGAAAACCGAAAAACAAAACAAATACATTACAATTTTGCATGGAAAAAAATAAACAGCAGAATTTGCAAGTACAATTCAACTTAAAGATCAGAAACAAATGACCTTAGACATAAGAATATTCAAGAAACCAAAATTATACAATCGAGTTCCTGGTTAGTATCCACTATATTCGAGTTTGGTTGTGTAATAGATTCTGTTTCAAAAGTATTTCAACAGATTGGTTAAAACATAATGTGAAACATGTGATTTCGTTTCCGTTTTACTACAGTTAACATTTCCGTCTAATGTTGTGGATAAAAGGCATTTGATCTCATCAAAAATATTGATGCTAGAAACAGGTTTTTCTTGAATTGATTAATTCATTAAACTACTCTTCCACAGTTTCTGTGGAGCAAAAATAGTTTTACGGATCTGTGTATAATTTATCTTATTTTTACGAAGTAGTAGATATAATTTTCCTTGATTAGTTTTTTTGTCGTTGATTTTGAATCAATTAAATATAATTTTAGAAGCCATTTTTTATCCAAAGTATTTTTTGTACTGTATTCCGTCTAGAAAGATGCATTGCTATCAGCAGAGATTGCAATGTCAACACCTGCTCAGAAAAAGAAACATAGAAAGAAATATGTTATATATATACATATATATATATATATATATATGTTGATGAAAGAACTATGGTGCTACAATGGAGCCCTGTTGGACTTCCAAAAGTTCTACACCAGCGCCTTTTGTAATTGTAGCCTAACTCATCATTTTCGGCTTTGTTTTTAAGAATTTTAAAAGTTTAATGAAGGCAAGCCTACGCAATATCCATTTCATTTGGCAACAAGATCACATAGTAAGCAATTAAAAGTCTGCGCAGGTGTTGCTACCAGGGCCGAAAAATTCAACAATTACATAGAAATTATAAATTAAACAAAATAGGTCGGATGGTGAGCATTTAAAAGTAAAGAAGCAGAAATTTCTAGAACAAGGTAGAATTTTATCAGAGATTAAAGGTTGTCTTTTAAACAAGCTTCATAAAATTTGAAAGTCATACAGTTCAGTTAACCTAACGAGATACTGAAATACATAAACACTCAAGTTTTGAATGTTGTGGGGTTTTTTTCTGTGAGTTGGTCTTACACACACTTTCACATGTTGCCATTTGATTTGGCAAATAAGTTTCTTTTAGCGACAAGGTCAAGGCAACATGTTACTTCTTGAGAACACCAATCAAATTCAAAAATTGGGCTGGTAGAATTGTTGATCGTATTAAGGTCTTCCCTCCTGTTCATTAAAAATTTCCTTTCGGCGGAAGGACAAGAGTTGGGTTTCACTGCGAAAAATTTGCATTTTTTTTTGTAAACGCACGCGAGGAGCTGTCTCATCACCCCAATAAATAATTTTATTTCTTTGGTTAGACAGTCAAATTATTAAATAACAGCCTAGATTCTGTGGATAATCCATTTATCTTAAAATATATATTACGTTTTTTCTCTCACATACCCCGAGTCAAAGGAATTGTCCTCATCCTTTACTGTTTTCAGTAATAAATATTTTAAGTGTTCAAACAACAACTATGACAGTTGGCTAAATGGTTTCATAAAGAAAATACCAAAATATCTACAGAAGTAATAAATTTATCTAAGAAGTTATCAAGCGGGTTCTCTTGATAATTCTCTGTCAGAGCAATCGGGTACTTTTCTTTCCCAGCGCATCTTTTCAGGGTATTTAAGCAGATATTATACATCACCCCAATAATTTCATCGTTCCTCATATAGTCAATATTTCAATGGTTAGCATTTTGTAACGTTAACAGCTACCAGCTACATTATTTCACTACGCAATGTTTCTGAAACATGTCGATGTGTAAATGCAACAACAGCCTGAGTTTCAAAACAAAGTAAAACTCATACTCGCCACCTGCAGCTTACAAAACATGATTCTCGATTTTACTTCTTTTGCAAGTTTTTAGAAATTTAGAGTTACCGAGAATTTTTTGGAAACAATTGGCACTAACAGTCTATTGTTTTATAAACAGTTTGCTTATTTGATTTACAATATTCCATCGACTCATCCTCTTTAAATGCAACTTTTTTAATTATCTCGAGGAGCTGGTATTTTTTTCAGCGAGAAATTAATCCGAAAGTTAATTTCAGCAACTGTATTTGATTGTATCAGAAACACGCTTTGATTCTTTTGTTTTACGTAAAGACCTAGCGTAGAGCAATCGAAGTAACTCATCCTCTTTAAATGCAACTTTTCTAATTATCTCAAGGAGCTGTTCTTTTCTTCAGCGAGAACTTAATGCGAAAGTTAATTTCAGCAACTGTATAGATTGTATTAGAAACACGCTTTGATTCTTTTGTTTTACGTAAAGACCTAACGTGTAGCAATCGAAGTAACTCATCCTCTTTAAATGCAACTTTTCTAATTATCTCAAGGAGCTGTTCTTTTCTTCAGCGAGAACTTAATGCGAAAGTTAATTTCAGTAGCTGTAAAGATTGTATCAGAAACACGCTTTGATTCTTTTGTTTTACCTAAAGACCTAACGTGTAGCAATCGAAGTAACTCATCCTCTTTAAATCCAACTTTTCTAATTATCTCAAGGAGCTGTTCTTTTTTTCAGCGAGAACGTAATGCGAATATTAATTTCAGTAGCTGTATGGATTGTATCAGTAAAACGATTTGATTCTTTGTTTTACCTAAAGACCTAACGTTTGGCAATCGTAGTAACTAGCTAGTGCCTTTTAAGGAATTACTAAGATTTATCTTGCTAAACCAGAATTCTGGCCACATATTCAACTGAGACCACCACAGCACCAACATCTATATTTTTGTAAGGGAAGGTAAAAACAATAGAATGTCTCTCATGGCTGCCAAGCTAGTGTCACTTTCTTATTCTGGTTTTTGTGCAAGCCTTAAAGGTCTTCATGCAGGCTGAAACAGTCAATTCACCGCATACATAGTGTGTACTGTTTTCTCTTTTATATAATTGTAAACACATTACATATTTGTGAAGAAAGAACCCCCAAAACTTAGCAACTAAATTCCACATGATCTAACTTTCCATAAGAAAGA
>RDPX01000152.1:196970-214112 GCA_003991215.1 Morbakka virulenta
ACTGAATGTACCTTAAAAATAGAAAAAGGCAATTATGAAAGTCTAATTATACAGTATTTAAATTCATTGGGTTTTTAGAACTTGAATCTATCCCTTAATAAGGGATGATGAGTAAGAAATGTGACGTATACATGCAAGGACTGGAGCAGACATTTTGCAACCGCGCGAAATATGATTGCAAGACTTCCTGTTGTCATACAATATGAGAATGAAATCATAGTCATCTTGGGGTGCTATACTGCATTCATCACCCCTTAATAAGGGGTGATGAGCAAGAAATGTGACGTATACATGCAAGGACTGGAGCAGACATTTTGCAACCGCGGGAAATATGATTGCAGGACTTCCTGTTGTCACACAATATGAGAATGAAATCATAATCATCATGGGGTGCTATACTGCAGAGCAGCGTCAGCGATTATGGGTCTCCATAGTCTCCGATCACCCATGTTGATGAAAAGTTCTGTGGTGTCCTTCTTCAGCCACCGCTTTAAGTTATCCATTATGAATATCTAGGTCTTCCTCCAGTTTTATTCCCTATATAGTCCCCAGTTAAAACAGTGTTTTCTAAACCATCACTTCTCACAATATGTTCTATGAATTTTAACTGTCCAGAATGAAATGCTAAGCTAATATTTAAAAACCAGGGTTTCTTTCTTTACTGCTTTTATTCTGGCAAACGTAATGAAAGTAAGGTAAAAGAACATAAGTCCTTTGTCCAAAATGCCAGAACAGACGTAAAGCATTAACGTAAGGGTCTAAAAACCGTAAGTGAAAAAAGATGTTTCAAATAAAAAAGAAAAAATTAAATTTATCTAAGTTTATCAAAGGTTTTAAACAAACAGAAACTTTATATAGATATACTACGTGAGTTAAAAGTAAACGATTGGGAAAATCACTTTATTTGTATTTGCAAACAGTAGGCAAGGGAGCAAACTGGATGTTGAAAATAAACTTGATATGAAACGAGAAGGTCGTCATCAGTTCTGGGTAAAAATTAACAGATTATGGGACAGACAAAAAGTAAGAAAAATTTAGATTTAAACAGAATGTACTAAAAGTTAAACTGGAAAAGTATCGACGGCAATAATGAAACAAAGAATAAATGTTATATTAATCCCGAGAAATACCAGAGCAGAAATATTAGAATACCAGAAAAAATGTCCAATATAACTAAATTTATTTGAAAACGTTTCATCTAAAAAACGTATCGTCTGAAAAACGTATCATCTGAAAAACATATCTTCTGAAAAACATATCTTCTAAAAAACGTATCATCTGAAAAACGTTTCATTTAAAACACGTATCATCTACAAAACGTATCATCTAAAAAACGTATCATCTGAAAAACCTTTCATATGTAGTAGATCAGTAGTACAGGTAGTTTGCATACTACAAGGAACTCCCTTAATATCTATTTGATGGCATATGCACTTACTCGCTTCACACGCGTACAAAACACTGCTGTATTCATATTAGCAGTGTCTCTTGTCCACACAACAAGGAGCACTCCCTAAATATCTATTTGATGGCAATGGCATTTTGCCCGCCGTCACATGCGTACAGAACACTGCTGTATTCATATTAGCAGTGTCTCTTGTCCACACAACAAGGAGCACTCCTTAAATATCTATTTGATGGCAATGGCCTTTTGCATACGTCACATTCGTACAAAACACTGCTATATTTATATTAGGAGTTTAAAAAAAGGGGGATATTGCAGGGAGTCCTAAAAGCCAATTAAAAGAGTCAGGTGCAAAGATGTTTCCTTTTTAAGAATGGAATTTTGTTATCAGCTTTTTACCTTTTACTGTCCACTCGGTTTAATTTGGCGAATACAGATATCTGCCACCGCCAAAATTAGCATATTACGACTAATTAACGCAAACAAGATAAAATAACAGCTAATATGCAATGAATGTTCAAATATTTCAAATGTAACAAAAATATAATAAAAGAAATTTTCAGTTCAGGTCTGCGCGATATTTTTTCACAGTCGACACGGTCAAATAGAGAAGAATTCCAGCCTTTATGGGAACTGTGTAGGCGAGGGTAAATCTCCAGTAGTGTAAAATATGTTTGCCTCTAATCATGGCCCTTTAATGCAGGTGTTTTACGACCCAAAGTAATATTCCGTTGCCATAGTGAAAATTACGTGTTTTATTTTTCACAAAAAATAGTTATAAAAAAGGGTTCATGCTATTTTCTATTTTACATGTTTTAGTAATAAATAGCGCAATCGCAGTACTGTGGTTGGTAAAGAGAACTCTGTTGAGGAGCTAATCTAACCTGAGTATTGGAAAAGGACCGAAAGAAGCTGAAACAGTTACTTCAGTTATGAGGAACTCAACATTTTTATCATAACAAATTATAAAATTGCCCTTTTTTTACCCAATGACAGAGTTCGACTTTATCATTCCCACATGCAATTTATAAGACCCTTTCATGCGTGTTATCATTCTTTACAAGGATAGGTACCAAAAATGGCTTGAACCCACATATGGTAACGACATAAAAAAGAGGGAGAAGTTATTATCATGAAAAATATATTTACGTTACACTTAATCAGAGTTCAGGTCATAAGCAGGAAAAGAACAATTTCCAGTTATCACCTTAGCTTTCAGCTTAAAAGTTCCAGGAAGGAATCCACAAAAGTGGAAAACAGATATTCCTAAAAATTTATGCAGTTTCGTACTAGCTTTTATATATTTTTTTTATGTTATATATTAATACTTATATATTTTATCTTAAACAAACACAACAAATTAATAGCTAAGTGTCACCAATGAACAAATTCTTATTTGCAAACTGTAAATCTTAAGACTGGTGATAGCTTTAATTACCCATCTGCTTTTGTTCTATTGCTATACTTTGGGAGATTTTGCCAATTTGATAGATATTTTTAATGCTTTTGCAGTGTTTTTCAATTGTAGTTATCTGATGAGTGTAACANAGGAACTCAACATTTTTATCATAACAAATTATAAAATTGCCCTTTTTTTACCCAATGACAGAGTTCGACTTTATCATCCCCACATGCAATTTATAAGACCCTTTCATGCGTGTTATCATTCTTTACAAGGATAGGTACCAAAAATGGCTTGAACCCACATATGGTAACGACATAAAAAAGAGGGAGAAGTTATTATCATGAAAAATATATTTACGTTACACTTAATCAGAGTTCAGGTCATAAGCAGGAAAAAAACAATTTCCAGTTATCACCTTAGCTTTCAGCTTAAAAGTTCTTAAAAGTTACTAGCTTTTATATATTTTTTTTTATGTTATATATTAATACTTATATATTTTATCTTAAACAAACACAACAAATTAATAGCTAAGTGTCACCAATGAACAAATTCTTATTTGCAAACTGTAAATCTTAAGACTGGTGATAGCTTTAATTACCCATCTGCTTTTGTTCTATTGCTATACTTTGGGAGATTTTGCCAATTTGATAGATATTTTTAATGCTTTTGCAGTGTTTTTCAATTGTAGTTATCTGATGAGTGTAACAATCACAAAACTCAGATTCCTAAAATAACAGTCTAGTTTCTTTCTGTTTAACACCTTTATATCAGCTTTAATGCCAACGATTTACCCTGACTAACTACATCATTTTATTAAACAACTTATTTTGTGGTATATCTTAACTCCGCCACAGCCTGTCCCAAGCCAGGTTGAGAAAGGAGGAGGGCTGGGCGTATAGTTACTACCCTCATCCCGTAAAACTCAGAAGCACTACAGAAACAACGAGAAGTAATCATTCCAGTCAACAACCGCGGCATAACACAAGACATAGTGCATCTTCAAGCCTATTTCGGGAAGATACTAAAGACGGGGCTCCTGAAATAGCTTCTAATGTGGGTATGACGAGTGTAGATGAAATACCTCAGGAAGTCCACACTCCGCAGACAACTCTAATGACAACGGAAGGTGACTGAAGGACCTCTGCAACAACAATGATCTTCGAGTCGGTAACACATTCTTCAAGCACAGGCTGATTCATAATCTCACCTTGAGGCCACCAGACGGGCTACATTACTGATAGACGCAAGAGTTTTCAGGGAAGCAGACGTATTCCCGGACCACCACCTGTTGTTTGGAAAAGTTCGTCTCAAGCTCAAAAGACTCTACAGAGCGCAACAAAAGAAGGCATATGCAACCGAAAAGCTGAGGAATCCTTTAATCTCTCAAAGGTTCCAGCAAAATCTTTCAAACAGGTATATATTGCTCCAAAGTGACTTGAAGATCGAAGCCAAGTGGGAATGCTTCAGGAATGCCATCAGAGAAAGTGAAAAAGAGGTTATAGGCTTCAGAAGAGGAAGACCAAATGAACAATGGATAGAGTGGACACATGGGAGCTCATCGACAGATGGGTCATGATCAAAGCTGCTAGAGACCAAATCAAGACCAGACGCCAGAACGATGCAGCCCACACAGACTACAGGACCACAGACAGAGAAGTCAAGAGACATTGCAAAAGGAACATATGTGCCTGGATCCCGCGCAAGAGTGTATAGGCGCAAGAATCTACACAGCAAAGCGATGGCCGTGTACTGTCCAAGACTGTTAATGAATTGACTGGGAAACACAGCTCATCGAACGTCTCGATCAAAGATAAAAATAGACACATCTTGTAAACGTACGAAAAACAAAACGCCAGATGGTCAGAACATTTTCAAGAAGTGCTCAATCAACCCAGTCCAGACAAATTACCAGAGGCACCCATCTTGCAGGTAGACATGCCACTGATAAACAAGGAAGAGACAAAGGAAGCTGTAAAAAGCACGGAAAATAACAAGGCATCGGGAATAGATACAATGAGTCCATAACTACTTAAACATGGTGGTGATGCAGTGTCGAAGAATTAGAGGTTCTGTACAATCAAATATGACAGGAAGAATCTATTTTAGTGGAAGGAGTCAGGGCCTCATTGCTCTCAGTTCCAGAAAAGATATTCAGAAGAATACTTCAGAAGAGGCTTCAGCAACAATTGATAGTACTTTGAGCGAGCAACAAGAGAAGGCAGATTCTATAACGAGCAAATATTTGCCCTGCGAAACATAACTGAGCAGAGCTTTGAATTCCAACAAGACATGCCAATCAACTTCATCGACTTCAAGAAAGCATTTCACAGTGTTCACAGATCTTCTATATGGAAGATTGTAGAGCAATACGCTGTTCCCGATAAGTTTGTGAAGATTATCTAAGCCCTTTACGCCAGGTTAACCTGTAGCCTAAAAACCTTCTCAGCAATAGCAAAGCCTAAGCCAATAACGATAGATCAAGTTCCTCTGGAGACAGTGGATAAGTTCCCGTATCTAGGTAGTATACAAACGGACACAGGCGACACTGAAACGGATGTCAAGGCAAGGATAGGTAAAGCCAGAGCAACCTCCCAGAGGATGAAGAAAGTTTTCAGAATAAAGGCCACAGGTCTCCAGGTTAAGCTTCAACTTTTTTTGTCCGTAGTGGTAGACACTGCTATATGTGCCTGCGAAACATGTCTTCCAAGAATATTGTCAAGACGCCAGACGTGTTCAATAAACGTAACCTACGTTGGATTCTAAATATAAGTTGAAGAAACCAAGTAACCAACCAGGAATTTGTAGAAAGATCGAGGTATAGTAGATGCATCAAATACTGGCTGAAAGATGTTGGACGCTTGCTGGGCATATCCACCGCCTCCTGCGAGAATGACCCACAAAGCACGCCATAAACTGGACCCCAAAAAACGGACGCCATAAACAAGGCAGACCCAAAATAACTTAACGATCGACCTACAAAAGCAATCTGAAAGCAAAACACATTAAAGTAGATAACACTCCAGTCCTGGCGGAAGACCGCAACCGATGGCGTCGCCTCGCTGCCCTATGTTTACAAGACAGGAGGATCTAAGGTCTAAGGTAAGTTTTATTTTAACCACAAAAAACTTTTCATTTTTAGTACACTTAGCTCCTTTATTTTGACGCTCAATTCTAATTTGGTGGCCACGTTTCCCTCCAGATATCATACTAGATCTCAGTAGTATTTGAATTGCTAGGTATTGTTCTGAATTGTAAGAGCCGTTACTTTTCGTGAGCTCTTTTCTGTTACTCAGGATTTATATATCATCTATTTGTTACCAATTTTCTTCCCTTTTATAGTTCCTTTTGGGTCTTTTACAGTCATAAATTTATGACGGGTTTTTCCTACTTTATTTGACCCAAATCCTTCCATTTCATTGTTAAAATACACACTGATTTTGTTGCCCACGATATCTCGCTTACTTTTCGGGTGTCTACGTTTAGATCGCAATAAGATCAAGTTCATTTTGGTCGAAACTTTTTTCGCTGGCACTTGTCTGGCCTGAGAAGCAAGAATTAGAAACACAAGATCTTTTACCAATGGGGAAAACAAAGAGCGCATTGATGACAGTCCGTAATTGGCCAAAGTAATTTTGGACCACACTAGAAATATTTATGTCGACAGGGTGGAGGAAATAACTATTGAAAATGAAGAGATTGAAATGGTGGTTGGCTGAAGACAAATCAGGCTTTACAACTCTTTTATCTCCAAATTTTCACAGCATTCGCCGTTCATTAATATAATGAACTATTGTCGAATCACAATAGAAAAATTGGTAAACTGCATTGATAAACCTTACGTTCTTGGGTCTACGTACCTGGCAACACATCGGCACCTATTCCTGCACAAGCATAGTTGAATTTATGACAGGTACGGTGAAGTATTTCGTTCAACAAGAATTTTTCGCCATGTGAGAATCGGGCGGAGAAGCATATTACCATTCCGCAATTATCTCGATAATTTGGTTTTCCAGTTAGCAATTTCTAAAATAACTATATCCGTTCCTAATGTTGGCAAGTCTGTTTTAATGGGTGATTACAACAACCGCTTTCTAAAAACCTTAAGGTTCCAGTTAACCTGTTGTCGTCTGTAGCTCCTTCGGTATCATCTGGTCGATAATTTATCCGTGCATATTTGATTTTATTCAAAAATTCCCCCCAAATCTTAAAATCTAAGTCTACTTTCAGAAATAGGGACGTATTCTGGTACAATACGTTCTTAAATTCACAAATGGGTACTGCTATCCAGGACATTTCTCATTTCCTTCCTATTTCTTCATAAATTTTTAATGTCAATAAGAATTTAGCTAAAATACCCATGAATACAACATAAAGGTAATTTTACAGAAAGGTAACCCAAAGAACAAAAAAACAAAGAAAAAAAGCCAAACTAAAGCCTACCTTTTGCTATTAAATGTAATGACATTAATTGATTGAACAACTCCAAAATTGTTAAGGTCTCCAAGCTCTTCAAACAGGCATATAGGCTTTGAATGTATTAATTCCACGACGGCTGGTATCAAAGACTGTCCTAGCCGGTCTATTACTAAAACACCCTAAGAAAATAGGCAAAAGACAATGAATTTTTGTCGCGAAAATTCTCTGGGTAATGTAGTAGTGTCTTGCTGTTTTGCCTGCAATAATTCAATTGGGTATCACATGCTAGCTATTAAGACATCAAATATAGAGTACTTATCGCAAAAAGGAAGGTAAAAGGGTTTGAGGATATAAAAATCGTAAGTAAAACCGAAAAATCTGTTGTTTGTGGAAACGAGCTGTCTTATATTACTAATTAATAAACGTCCTGGGTCTTAAGCTTCAGCTGATGATTTTGGCAAAACTAACAGTAAACCTAACAAGTATTGGTGATAATCTTTAAAAGCAAGGCAGAAATCCACAAGTACTTGGATTTCAACTAACAAAAAACATGTGGAGCTATGCAATGTACCGTGATATGATAGCTGACGATAATGACAAAACAATATTTAGTGACCAAGGCATTGTTTTTGGCCGGATTACTACGCATAGAAAAGATGAGCGAGAAAATGTTCTTGGTTACAAAATTGATAAATTCGTAGCGAATTTGTCAATTTTATAGAGAAATGCTCGAGAAAGTGCAGTAAAACGTCCGCGAAAATTTACGAAAAAAAAATTTTAGTCTGGTCTATTTCGTTCAAATTTTGTTGGTTGTTATATATAATATATATATACTCTAATGCTCATTTGAAATTAAATCCTTTTGATGGCGCTTATTGATAACTGGGTGAAAATCAAACGCAAACAAATACAATTGTTCTTAATGACCTTATATACTTTTAATTTTTCAAGAAAAAAAGTAGATGCTTGGCTCACGTTCCTTTCAACTACAGCTCACCTTGCTTTTCAGGTACCGCTTGATTGTAAAAGGAACAACTTTTTGATTTAGCAAAACGTCAACACTTGCTTTGAGAAGTAACTCCACCATTGTAAAAATTTCTTCTTCTGTTCCATCAGCAATTGCAGCCTGTGATGTTTCCTCTATTGATTTTCTTTCGAAACCTTAGAAAAGTTAAAATGATTGATGACGTCATATTTTTTGTCGACAATCTTAATGTAATTTACAAGTAGCGCGAATCTGCGATTACGAATCAGAACATGCGCCAAGTTTATCTCTCCTGACCTACATCTCTCTGCAACTAGTCAGAGGTTTACCTAAAAACAGAGTTAAACCTAAATTCCACCGAATATTTGTGCAAACAAAGAATTTCACACTGTAAACTGCATTCGTAGATTCGCACCTTATCGTAAATCGTCCTTTTCATGTTGTGTCGCTATGCTCAACAATTTTTAACAGCTGTAAAAATAAACAAACACCGACCAAGTGAAACACAGCCTTTAACTGTAGTATCAGGCTTATCTTCGACTGTATGTAAAGCTTATGGTGTGCATACTGTGAATTTTAAAGCGCTAGTTTTCAAGTTCTATACACATTGATTATTTTTCACATAAGGTAAAAAATCTGAAAACAGGTCATGCGACCTGATACAGTACAGAAATTTCAAAATTGTCTCAAAAATATTTCAGAGAGAACTTGGGTAGTCAAATGTCTGACGACGATTAAAGAATATCTCAACATATCCACGGAAGTGACAACTCCTCTTCGTGCTAGGTAACGACTGGACGTGACCGCTTCCTTTTTACAATTTATCTTCTAACCAGGAACTTTATTTCAGAGGGTTTAAATTTTCATATGATACTAATGTTGACCTTCCAGAAACTGAGTTGTTTTTCATAAAAGGTGTCGAGCATATTCAAATACTTTTTACATCATTCTGGCATCAAAAGTGCAAGAGTACTTTATAGATATCTATAAAAAAAACTATATTGTTATTTTGCCATTTACAATGTCTGGTTTGAATGTGTACAGTACTCATTTAATAATTTGCAGAAGTACTTGAGTTGCGTGACCCAGCAAGCTTTTCTTCTCGTCCCATACAATTTGCTTCCAGTCACTCCTGCAATCTTTTTAACCTCATAAAAGTTTATTTCAACATATCTACTAGAGTTTCCCCTCATTGACATAATTGATTTACAATGACTTAATAAATCACGTTAGCCTTTTGAATTATTAAAGTTTTCGTCATTCTTAACAAAACATCACCATTTGGATTCTTTAGGAATGCACTGCCGCTCTCAAATTTCTGTATGCTTAATGATGTGGTTTTAGAATGTATTTATTTATGACTATTTTTGGTGGTCATTGTCTCTTTGACAGATCTCTTTTAGTTCACTTTATTGACTCGGTCTTCCTCGGTCTGTTTACATCTGTTCTTTAAAAGTTTATCAATTTGTCCATCTGCCTGTTTCCATTCTTATCATTCTTTTTCTGATAATTGATCAATAATGTCTGTTGTGATTCGCTTTGGTTCTGGTATAATTTTTTTAAGCAATTTTTCAGTAACCTGAACAAGAGCAATGTACACTATATTTCTTCGAGTGCCACCTCATCTTCAAATTAAACAGCCATACATCTCTTTATGACAGTGTTACTTGACTTCGGCTTAAACAATAATATAAAAATTGTTGAGGTTTTATGGAAGCTTGAACTGGTTTAAAGCTTCTTCCTTGACCATATTTGAATATTTGGGCATTTACTAAAAAGTGCTAGCCAATACCATTGCGCTCCATTACTGCCTGTTTGAGAACTTCTTCCCAGACCTCGATTAGTAATTTGTTTCAGACAAGCCAAAATAGTTACTCTTCATTACTTCATCACCCCCGAACACCGTAAATTTGATGTGATCATTAGAGAAGATAGCGATATATCTTAGGTCTTTACAGCTGGTTGAATTTTAAACGAATCCTTTCGCGTTGCAGCCTGGTGAGATGTGAAACTGACCTTAAACGTGGTATTGCAAAGTGAATTTTACGTTTGGCAGAATATCAAAAGTCCTGATGTTATTGTGTATCGAAATGAATTTTACATTGTATTCGAACTGGAAAGAGGCTTCAATTTGAATATCCCAACTTTAAAGTCTTACAAAATACTGGTGATCAGTCACTTTTCACATCTTTGGCTTGTTTATTATCTAACTCTTAAATTGAGCCTACCAGTACCTTCCCATCGTATTTAAAAAAACAAAATTCTAAAATAAAAGTAGCAGGTTGTGGTCTGTACCGTAGCCTGCGTTTGGTTCGATTTTGTTGTTTGGAAGACTTTAGAGTTAGGGAATTTTCCATTAATCGCAAGATAAATCAACTTCTCACTCTGTCACCGTACTTTTCCAACTGTAGTGTCTCTTTTAATATGTAAATCACTTTTTCTTAATAATTATTTCATTTCAAAGAATATTGGTGTAATGGTTCAACGTAATCATTTACAATCAACAACCCCATATTCACCAACATTACATGCTTATCTTTACTTAAACACATCTATAGCCCATCTTCTTGCTAACTGTTTCAAAACTTGAGGCCACATGGCCAAAATACGCCACAGAAATTTCATAATTTATACTCGGCCATCGGGCTAAAATCTGAAGCAGCTTACTGAATGATTCATGAGCCTTTTATGGAATACTGTTGTACAGTATTAGCTGATTAATTAATTTCACTTTTTTTCACTTATTTACAAAATATTGCTTTATGAGCGGTGAATTCGTGTACCCAAAGTCAAAGGGAGCCTTCCAATAAAATAAAACGTTTGGATAGGGCAACGTAATAAAAAGTGGTGACTACGAATCATACAACAATAAATAATGACGGTAATTTGAAATAAAAACAAAAAAATTATTGACTTTGATTGAATTGCATTGTAATAAAAGTGCCGAAGTTAGATTTAAACATTGAATCCGGAAAAAAACAACAAATTAATAATCGTTTTTCGATCACTCTAAGGGAAACAATTAGGATTCCGGAGTCTCAAATATTACCTAAAGCTACAAATCACTAAGAAACCATGAAAGAAGATCTAGGTCTGTTTTGACAAACACAGATCCGAATATAGAAAAACTATATAATATAGAAAAAGGGTACATCGGGGGAAGGAGTCTTATGAAATAAATATATTGACGGCAAACTTTCTTTTTTGTTGATATTTAAAAAATTGTTCTAAATGAAAATAGGATTTTTTAAAAATTGGTTTACATTTCAAAGCTACAAAGCTGTTTCTCTAATTTTGTGACACACAGCGGAGATATTGTAAAAATAAATATTCATGATAGATGGCCGTTTTATTTCAATTACAAAATAGTTTAAATGCTTCTGACCTTGTCTGGCTACTAAATATCTAAAAGTTCTACCTTTATTGAATAGACCCTATGTAAAATAAAAGAAAATGTTTCCACCATAACAATTCCTTGGGCTACACAAAAATCTGCGTTTAAAGTGGGCCATTAACTAAACAAGCTTAGGAATCACCGGTCTAACAAAAAGATGAATACAAATTTCGTCTTTTTTAGCCTCTGCTGTGAGTACAAACATGCACGATGCACATATTCACCTTTATGCCTTGCAATTAATTATGATAATTCGATCAAAAACTTTCCTACAATCATACAGTGCATTACTAATATTTTCAAACATCCGATAAAAAAACTAGCCCTCAAAAAATAACAATGTTACTACCCCCAATCGGTTCGTTACAGAACTGATATAGACCGCAGTAGATGCATGGAGAGAAAATTTTATCGGGCTCGTAAAATATATTCAATGTGTTATTCCCAATCTTCCCCCTTCCCCCACTCTCACAACCCCCGCACTCCGTTCCTGATAAAAAGGTTCTTAATAATATATTTTTGTACATTGTATAGTATTTAATCACAACACATGGAAGAAAATAACTGATAAAATAGCTGATATTAAAAGTCAGCCAAGATGGTTTAACTACATTCAATTAAATTTTTTTCAAAAGATATTATCTGTGTAACTTACCATGAACGTTGTCCTCCAAAGAAACAAGCAATAAAGCTACTTTGTAAACCCTGTGTTGTCTTGCTAGTAATGGAGGGATACTCAGTTCTTCCTCGACTTCTGAGAAAGGAAACAGAATACCATTGAAGAGCCTAGTGCTCTGGATCGGGGGGCCTTCACAGTACATTACCTGAAATCTTGCCTCAATATTAGATTTGGAAGGAAAGGTGACTGTTTGCAGGAATCCCTGAAAAAAACATAAATAGGTAACTTGTATAGGAACGTAGACACATAGAAACTGCTATTGAAAGATTAGTATCCCATTAACAACCCACGTGGTAAGCTGCCGAGTTACTACTTGGCTACTACAGCTTATCTTTATGTACAAATATTAGTAGTCCTAATTCCAAATTGCCATTTTTTGACAATGGTTAAAATTAATCCGAACAAGTCTCCTCCCTTAGGGGTTGCCGAAACACACACACTTCATATTAAACAAAGTCTCTTTTTCGGTGTTATGTTTCAACATACGTGATGGAAGATTAATTTTTACTATTCTCTTATATAATTAATATAATGACTTCAACAAGGTATGTAAAGTTTCGACATAAATAAATGAACCAAATGAAAGCAGATACTGCCAGCCAAAAAGTTTTAGAAGGCAACTAATATATGGAAGCCAGAATAAGTGAGACAAAACAACAAAAGAATGTCTTAAGCCAATTAGATAACGTATATTTAATAAAATCTACTTGGATCGACTTAGTTAAAATCAATGTTCAAAAGTAATTAGCATCAATTTAATTAACGAACTCATTTCCAATAAATTACACATTGGATGCAGTGTTAGCAAGACATTCGAAAATCAACCAGATTGTTTGATTTTCAATTCTAAGGAAGCCAGGAGTATGGAGAGTACTCTAAATTACTGCATTATTTGTATAATTTGTGGAATGTAGGAAAATATTAATTGTTTTACATTATTCTCTGCGAAATGTAATGAAATGTAACATTGATATTTCATCATATTGGAAACTCTGGTAGCATAAGTAAAACTATGAATGAAAGATACATTAAGCTGCGACCTTACCCTTATGATCAAAATTGATAAATGATTCAAGTCTTCCCGTGAGAACAAACAAAGCCCTTTTGTACCAAGTATCGTAGCTACAGCATTTAACAACTGTGTTATATCTGCGAAGTCAAGTTTGTATTGAAGGGGTGGATTCATAGTGCCAGGCTTTAGCCACTGTACTATTTTCTCGAGAATATGCTCGTTGACTTTGGCACAAAGCACCCGGGGCTGTGTAGTCTTTAAATGATTAAGTACAAGGCTAAATCATTTGATAAAAAAATTAATTTAATACAATTAATTTAATTATTAGAAAAGGCCAGTCATAACAAATATATACAGTTTTTAACAGTGATACTATTCCTTTTGTTGACCCTCAAAGTTGTTAGAAATTCTCTGATTTTAGCATAAATTCATTTAAGATTTATTCTCAAAAGGTCGCCTCTTGTATAACAATAACCTCACAAGACAAGAAATGCAAAACTTTCCATAGCAAATCCGCATATTAAACTCAAACGTAAATCGAAAAAACTATTACAGGGAGTGCTTAACATATAACTGCTACTATCCGTGTTTTTATTTTCTTTAGAATGAAAAGGGCAAAACCAGAGTTCAATAGTAAACTGGAACTTCAATTTGGAAATCTGAACTCTAAAATGATTCTTCAAAATTTTGGCATAATTGCACTTTGATATTCTGTTCAATAATATTTTTATACTCACAAAAAAGTGTCCAACATGACTATATCTGCAGTTTACAGCTTTGAATATTTAACCATGTCCTTATCTCAGTCATACTTACCATGCCAAAGCTGTCTAGATTTTCGATTTTTGACAGGCGGTCTGTTAATTTGTAGAATATTTTGCACAAGTTGACTACACAATTATAGTTCTGATAAACATATTTGTGTATGCAGAACATACTTGTCCTGTAGATATCTTCATATATTAGTTTAAAGTGGTTCGACAAAAAAGAACTCATGCACGTAAGCAAATGTTTGTTATTTCAAACAAAATTTGCATCAGTACCAAGTCAGTTATGAATGCTTTTAACGACCGTGTTATTACACCTTTCAATCCCAAGCTTCCTATTTTTCTCTGTATAGTCTATTCATTCTACCCAATACATTTAAAGCCTCGTTTTCCCTTTATCGAATATGCATGAAATATTGTAGCCCAATATACTAGTAATGGACTTCTACGAATCAGTAGAGTTACAAATACCAAGCTTTGCATAGGAAAAAAGAAACTGTACACAGTTTTTTCCCAATTTCAAACTTTTGTAGTGTAAAAGTAATGTAAAAAATACAACACATTATAATGATATGCTTTAAAAAGTGCACATGAATTGTCTTGCGAGCGCAAAAAAACCCCCGAATTTGGGCAGCTTTTTCCTGTTTTATTTCCTTACCAAAACCATGCAATTTGCTTTATTGTTTCAGATTCAATTAAGAGAGTAAACGTATATATTACTGCAAAAACCTTACTAACCAATTTTTTTACTTTTGGCCTAATATTGATAAATTTCCCAATGCCATTTCTTGTTTCGCAAGATGAGTACCAACTACACAAATCAATTAATTTTTACATTTATGTTAATCTTCGTGCGTCTATAAATCAAGATATATCGAGTGGGATAAGTCAACAGGTCCTGGGTTCTAACCAAAAGGCAGTAATATATATTAACAAATGTATATGAAATGTCATCAACAACAGTGCTCTACCACATTAAAACGTAGGAGCTATCATATAATCAGATATATACATATATATATATATGTATGTATGTATATATATAGTATTAGAGTGTAACACTCAGAGCCAAACACACACATACACACACATACACACAAACACACACACACACAAGGTTCGCAGATAAATGACAAAAGAGAGTAAGTATGATTGTTATGGAAAGATAAATATGACAAGAAGAATGACAAAGAAGAGTAGTAAAATTGTGATATATTAAAATAAAAGAATGAGTAACGGTCTGGTGGTGATTACAGAATTCATGGACCATCAGCCGATGACCATGTCAATCATTTCGGGCATTTAAAATAGAAATAATATACGCGAAATTCTTGCCCACAGCACTGATCAGATGCCACCTTCATGATGACTGCGGAGAACAAGAAGTGAAGTATGATAGGGCATGAGCGGAGACAACAGCAATAGCGTGAAAAGAGGGAAAGATGGAGGGGAGAGGGGGGAATATAAAGAAATAAAAAAAATGTGAAGAAATTTAGAGCATGGAGAGGTATTATAGATATTAGGTCAAGTCGTACTGTAGGTATATCCATGTTGTTTGCTGTTGTTTATCTTTTGCTGTTGACAAGGACTAAGGATGTCACATTGAAAAAATTGACCTAATACAGTAAATGTAGTTGTAGCTTATCACCTTGGAAGGCTTTGTTGTAGGTTGCGCGCAAGTTATCTGCTTGGATTGATAGCAAGTTTCTTTTGACTTGGAATTCTCATACTAGCTTTGTGGCTCTGTAGTCCTCATGCTAGGAGACACTTTTGCCAGTGCTTCCTATCCACAAGGGGCACTTTTCCTTACGTCGTACCTCGACAAATGGGAAGACACTTCAGCAGGGCTCTAATGCATCCATAAAGTCTTGCTCCTGCCAGCCTTGCCTCTCCTTGCCTACTGCCACTTCGCTATAAAACAGGCTCTTATAAGTTCATGTACAAAACCATGGGAAGTTGGATTGAAATCATCACGCTATCAACTATTCTACTGTAATCTAGCACTTACCACTGTAACACATACCCCCCAAGTTTTATCTGGTACTTGACAGCATCCCATAATGCCCCAAAACCACTTGACCTATTTGAGCTACGCAAATAGGAAAAGCACATAAAAGAATCAACAGCACTTATTTTTCTGCTAGAAAATCATAGATAAAAAGGCAATGTTCCAAACAGACCTAGCAAAATACTGTAAAGTTGTGACCTAAGGATCAATATATCGTATGGTCAACACGGTATATTAAGTGACCAGATGTGATCCGCATGCAAGAATAAACTAACTAAGTGTAAAAGCAAATAGTAAATATTTCGTGCAGTATAACTTAAAATATACAACTGTTACTTGATCCTCTTAAGTTAATCTCTTAAAACTTTTCATTTACAATGCAAAAATTTATAAACACCTTGGTTGATAACGTTTTTATCTAGTCATCGAAAACTAATAATGATGGTATCTTAGAGTGTAATTAACTTTAAATGTTTTAGTTACTTATCAGTACCTATATTAAACAATTGTTCCATTGAATAATTGAACTCAATGTGCCCTAATTTTTTCTCGAAGCCATCTTAAAACTCAAAACCAGAAGCATTTTTAAGATGGACAGGGGTCAATGTGTCCATCATCAATGAAAATATGCCATTTAAGTATAAGAAACAGCCTATAATTTTGAAACAGTGCCACTAAAATCTATGCACTTTTTTTATATAACATGTTTTTTCTTATACACGGACAAAAAAATACCAGACTAAAACGACAATTTGCCAATACCTTTGGTTTTTAAGTTAACTTGTCACTATATCGATTATGGTATTGCTACGCTATGAAGTGGTTTAGTAGTAATGATAGTAGTAGTAGTAGTAGTAGTAGTAGTAGTAGTAGTAGTAGTAGTAGTAGTAGTAGTAGTAGTAGTAGTAGTAGTAGTAGTAGTAGTAGTAGTAGTAGTAGTAGTAGTAGTAGTAGTAGTAGTAGTAGTAGTAGTAGTAGTAGTAGTAGTAGTAGTAGTAGTAGTAGTAGTAGTAGTAGTAGTAGTAGTAGTAGTAGTAGTAGTAGTAGTAGTAGTAGTAGTAGTAGAAGTAG
>RDPX01000152.1:223128-246368 GCA_003991215.1 Morbakka virulenta
TGATTTTGTGTTTAATAAAGCCTTTTGTTCAGGCATACTTCTGAGTCGATTTTATTACAATACCTATTACTTCATTAGATCAATTAACAAAGAGTTCAAAGAAAAAACACCAAAGAACACATAGTGCAACGTTATCCTCCCATCAACAGAAAAGAAAGAGTGGAAACCATTCGGAGTGACTTGCAAGTCAGGCATACATAGTGTAACGGAAGACTTGAATCCGAAACTCCAGCAGACACCAGAAAGAGACAATGAAATAAGTTATAGGAAACAATGGAAGGTATTTGAAGTGACTTCTAAGTCAGGCATACACAGCCTGATGGAAGACTCAAATTAAAAAACTCCAGCAGACACGACAGAGGCAACACAGAAAACGAGGAGGTTATAAGTAGTCCATAGACTGACAGAAATCAACAAAATAAAGGAGAAGATCACTGGGGCATGTGCCACCAACATCTTTACAAAAGTATGCTTCCATACCATGGAAACAACAAGTGTTTACCCAATGCATGTTCAAAGAAATAGATTAACCACATTCATATAAAAAGCAACATGTTATCTTCAAAAGTGGTGTGTAGGTGTTTAATTATGGAGCCACTTTCTCAAAGAGAAAGTTGTACCAAAATTGGAGGTGAAATGTCTGGGCAGCAAAAGGAGGTCCTGTTTTAACATGTATTTCCCTGAATAACATATAGCCTTGGCTCCAAAATATGAAGCCCTTAAGCTGACACAGCGGGATGAAGCTTCAAACATTAAGAATGAATACATAAAAATCAAGGAAAAGATGATTGAACTTCGCCATCACCTTTTGTAAGCAAGAAGACTAGATTTTAGCACAATATGCAAAAGGATTCAATGGAACAAAATAATCGTATTAAAGACAAGTCAAATAGGAGTAGCAAGGAGCACAGATAGGAGTATTGGTGAATCCATGGCAGTTAATTTTTCCCTTTTAGCAATCAAGTCCATTTCTTGGCCAAGTTCAAATGCTCCTCTTTTCATGAGGTCAAAAGTAACATTGTATTATCTGATGCTGCATTGCATGGGTATTTGTGCTAGACAGTTGAGTGCAGATGGCAACAAATAAGAAGTATGTATCATTGGGGAGGTGGTGGGGGTCTCAAACAGTTGTGGCTTTTTCACTGATGAATCAAACAAGAAGGCAGCAGAAGGTAGAAAATGTAGCTGATAATGGTGAAAGAATAAATGTAATCTTGATGTCATACCAGATGTTGAAGAAATGTTTTGTTTATTCTTGGTGGGATACATTGTGACTTAATAACCAATATAACACACAAACCCATTCCTCTGCTGTAACACATGTACAGTGATACAGAATCAGTAATAATGCTTTACAAGATCCAAGTCAATTAATGAAATATACCTACACCTTCTTAGGGGCAAATAATGAGCAAACTATATGCATGCAATTAATAAATTACTGTTTCTAAGAAGAGCATTGGCAAGTTCAAAGAACTACCTGGTGGTTGATCAACTTTTTTGTCTTACTTATGTTACTGTTCCACAAAAGGATGATAAAATATTGAGGTACCAAAGGGCCTCCATCCAGTGAAATGTATCTGAAAAAAAATAAGTAAGGAGCTGAACTGATGGACTCTCAAAATGTCAATGAAATCTCATGTCCTTATTAGCATAAATAACTGGATAAAAAATGACATAATAACCAATGGAAGAGATTATGAATAGATAACAGTGAAAGGGAACAGAGTGATGACTTTTCCAATCTGGCTGACATACATCTAGATTCCCAAAGCAAAAGCTATAATACCCTTTGAGATGTCAGGAAGGGGGAACCACCAGTTATCTGACAAATTTATGTAATAATGGTGGGATTAATAAAGATTCAAGGTTTTCAGTTAGTCTTGTCAAGTGTCTGATCACCACAAATAAACCAGTAATTCATTTCCCATTTGAAAAAAGTATTGAGTGCTACGAAGCATGTAAAGACATTCCATGATCATACCAATTTTATTAAGCCTGACTCAAAAACCATGAAACTTCTATTCACTACTGTTTCATGGGGCACAGTGTACCACATCAAGGATGGTATTTTAAGCATTAAGTGCTTAACCTTAAGTGATTAGTCTTTAGATCAAGACTCAGTTTTGATAATAAAAAAGTTTGCAACAACACCAACCAATAACCTGGTCAAGACTAAAAGATTAAATATTTACAAAATATCCTATGAATATACATACACCTTGATCTTACAATATCCCAAATAACATTATCTTATCTCCACACATCTAGCTGTGAAAGTAAGCAAAAATAGCCTTCTATAATGTCCAGTATAAAAGCACGAGGGTTTTTAGGGCTAAAAACTGCCATCTTAGCAACATTGGCTCCAAAGTGCTGAAAATAAAAAATACTGGTGTTTTTAATGTTTAACAGTAGTGGATTGGCAATTAAAAATATACACTTACATTTGTCCACATTATTCAATCCTATTTTAGCTATTAAAATTAAGCATACACCACACTTCTGAAAAGCACCATTCCTGACTCTGTGGTCATAAGCATTTACAGCACTTTTGATGTCTACTTGTTGTTTCTTGGTAATCAGAAACTAAGAATTTATTATGTTTCTAGCAAAAATTGCTTAATACCTGGAGAATATTGGGAGAAATAGGAATTTCTCTTTTAAAAATTGTCATCAGGTTATACAGCTTGACACTGGATGATAAATTACTACTGGTAAGGATTTTATTGTAAATTTTAATCGATAATAAAAAGTACACATTTAAAATGCAAAACGTCTATACAGTTTGTAGTAATTACTTCAGAGGCATTCATTCTTTATGAATAGCAAAATAACTAATGAAATTGCCATGGCCTAGTGCAGAGCATAGTAAACCTTTTAATATGAATCCAAAATTCATACTGTATCTTTCAAAAGTATCCAACCATTTAAATATTGCCTACCATCAGGTCAGCATGATGATAAATAAAAAAAATATAAAGTTAAAATTCATGGTAAAATTTTACCGGCCATGTGGTCCATAAGAAGTAGACACAACTCTTAGAAGATCCAAGAGTGCTGCTTGTAGATCATCTTCATCAGATACAGTCAGGCCTGGTAATTTTCCATTGTACAGATTGTCAATATTTCTTTGGTTACATTCAGAACCCATTTTTCAGACAAGAGCAAGTAACTCCATCTGCATCTCTTCTGCAATGAACAGGATTCTGTGAAGTCATACATTATATATCAAAATAAAATCAGGGTATTTGTATTGTGAAATTATCATAAATTTAGTGAATTTAGATTGATGAGCTCCAATTACCCATGTTTAGAAAGAAGTATTATAGAATTATCTTGTCTTGGGCAGACTATGCTACTAAGTAGGATGACTAGAGGATAAGATTAAAGTATGTTCAACTTAAACACCATGATTGAATTAAATATTTATTATTTTGCCTTTAACATAATTATTCCCAGATCCTGCATTCAGATGGTGCTCTTTGGAGGAGCTTTGTTATGGCAATTAGGAATTTCTTCAGCAAGTGCCCTTCCTTATACTAAAAAATAGTCTTTTCTTTCACAAAGATCTAGACTCTTTTTTGCTCACTTTTTTTTTACTCAAAAATTGAACCAAATATCTCTTAGTTACTGTGCAAGTGCACTAATCATTACAACATGGTTTCCCAATTGTTCCCAATGTGATTGAAAAAATTACCAAAATAAATGAGTTTCACTCTATGACAGTTGATTACAATTTGCAGAAAAACATTGTACACTGAATAGGGTGGTCATTTTATTGCTAGTTGTGGGGTTCTGGTGTCTGGTTGTGGGCAGGATTCATTTCCTGTGAACCAGTATGCTAAAATACTATTTCAAATCAGTTAGTACCAAGTGATGGTTAAACTTAGTTACTATATTTCTCATGGCAGAGGCAATTTTGTACTATAACTTAGAAATGTCAACACCTAATAAAGTTACAATTCAAGGAGTATTTGGAAGCACTATCATTATGGTTCTGTAGTCTCCACCAATAAACAAAATTGCTGTTGTAAGTTGCATAAAAGTCTGTGTAACACCAAATAAGTTTTTTTAATGTATTCAAGGTAATTTGTTATGACAGTCATAATTACCAGTCTCTAATATTACAATTGACAATGAGTGAAAATATGGATTTCTATCTTAAAATTTTATGAGATAATTACTCAGTTGGGTTACAAACTACATAATGCTAACTTCCACTGTGGCCCTTTGCTATGAAGAATCTAAGGATGGTTGAGCCTCTACTCATCCCAACCAAATATTGATCTTTATGAAAAATAGATCCTGTGGAAAATAAAACAGTCCTTTACTCTTTTCAGTTCCTTTTGTGTCATTGGGAAATAACTATTGGGCCTTCCTCTAATCATACATACTTACTGAATGCTTACTTAAATGAAACTTTAGTACAAGATAAAAATTCTTTGTACACCTGTGCTAGCCATGAATAACTGTCTACACAAGCATAAGTAAGTAAAAGTTAAGTACATACTTGTTGCAACAATAAAAGGCCTATAAACTTTAAGGCTGTTACTACCTATCAAGGGAATGCAACCATAAGGAAGGCCTTGGAAAACATGGCTTGACAGGGTAAAAGTGTCATGAAAATGTTTAACATCACATAGGAACTTGCATTAGACCAAGAGGGCTGGAGGAAGGCCATTGCCCATATAACCCTGGTAACCAGGAACAATGAACATTAAAGGGATAAGTAAGCTTCAAATATATATTTTTCATTTTACTGTAGCATTTATACAATTCAAAAAAGTAATCAGTCTCAAACACTGAGACAAGATTACTCCTACATAAAAAGTATCATATTAGAAGAAAACTGATTACCGATTCAAACTACATTGAGCTCAAAGATTTCCTATGCTTTGAGAGTTACAAGTTACAAATTCATGATTCACGAATTATGAGAAAATACTAACTGGCCTACAGCAGGATGCATTTCAGGCTATATCTGACTTTAAGATACAAAAAATATATTATTTAGAACTTAAGGAAGGTTTTGCAAATCTTAACAGTTCCATTCGTAACTATATTTTGCATTTTATTTATATGTTTCGCCGTTTCTTTCTTCTCTAAACCAAGTTCTTCCATTACTTTTTGCAGACATGTTGGGACATTCCCAAGTGCCCCAATGATGATTGGTAGCATTTTAAACCGATAGTCGGGATACATTATCTGCATGTTTCTCAGTAGTGGTGCGTAGTTGTTCATCTTTTCGTCAATCTTGTTTCCGATATTGATGTCNAAAATATATTATTTAGAACTTAAGGAAGGTTTTGCAAATCTTAACAGTTCCATTCGTAACTATATTTTGCATTTTATTTATATGTTTCGCCGTTTCTTTCTTCTCTAAACCAAGTTCTTCCATTACTTTTTGCAGACATGTTGGGACATTCCCAAGTGCCCCAATGATGATTGGTAGCATTTTAAACCGATAGTCGGGATACATTATCTGCATGTTTCTCAGTAGTGGTGCGTAGTTGTTCATCTTTTCGTCAATCTTGTTTCCGATATTGATGTCAGCTGGGCAGCTGAATTCGACAATAGAGCAAACTTTCGTAGATTTGTCCCATATGATCATAAGTAAGTAAGTAAATGATTAAGTAAGTAGTAAGTAAGTAGTACTACCTATTCTACACCCAAGAAAAGCAGTGCCATGGCAAGGGAAATGTAAAAAGTGATATGTAGACTATAAAATTTATTACTCACAAGTAGTTTACTGGATCATAACTTCAAAATAGTTACTCCAGTGTTGTTGCTCTATGCAAGTTATATTTTTATGAGGCTAAAGCAAAAAGTTACAGGTGAAGAAAGGGCTCTTTGTAAATCTTTTTAACTAGAGTACACAGAAATCTGAACTGAAAGGATATAGGTGATGGCAACATTTTGCAAAGTATCATAACCAGAGACCTGAATAAAAAAAACAGCATACTTCAACCATGTGTCACATAAATATTTTAGCTGGTACTGCAAAGAGCAGCTTCTTTGCATATGATGTATTATATGCATCTGCAGACCTAAAAAACTCTTTGATTGTATCTTTTCTAACTGCCCCACTCTCCCTGAACATGTTTTATGAGATTGAACAATAAATTTGTATTTGAATTATTTTTATTTATCTAAAAAGCCAGGATGGTGATTTTTATGTCAAACTGGATCTTGCATATGGTTTAGGAAGCTTCTCACTAGTCTCTCATTAATAGTACCAGTCACTGCAGCTTTTAGTTCACAAAAGTTAGCTTCTGTTTTGGGTATTTGTCATTCTACTGAAATTGGATGATAAAAGCTTTCCCAAATAGGTGTGTCCGCAAAGTGGTAAATCCCTTAAATGAGAGTAAAATAGGATCCTCTCATACTATTATTATGTTAAAGTCACATTTGAATCTAAATACCTTTTTAACAACTACTCTTAAACCATCTAATGAAAAAGAGAGATAAAACACAATATATTATGAATCATATTGTGCACAAATTCGGAAGTACAAGTTATAAATCAGTGTGTTAAACACCAGACAATATTAGCCTAACTTTTAATGTAAAATTTTACTGTGATCACTATTGCTTATAACTCTATAAATTTTTTGGGCTTCAGTAGCACAGAACATTGAAATGTGATTCATTCTCTTACAAATCTAAATTTGTGGGATATTATGGGTCAAAACCCTGCCTTGTAGATTTTATGACCAAATTGTTGCCACATTCTTCAAACAACAAATGTAAACCTTATCCGTTCAAATATTCTTGCAAATTGTCTTTTCCATGCTGTCACGGTAAGTACTTTCAATAATTCAGGATATTCTTTTATTACTTTAGCGGAATAAGTATTAGTAATGGCCAATGCTTATTGCTGGAAGGCACTGCTATGAATGGTAGGTAATATCGTAGAGATATTTTCTGGATTTAATTGACACTATTGTGTATAGAGTTGGAATGCAATGCAAGCCCAAATAGGAAACGCAATAGTAAGGTACGTAAAAAGGCCTGGAGGCCTACGTCAAGTCCCTTAACCTACCAATCTACCTACAAATAAGAGCCGGTGAGTACCGAAGATTTTCATTAAGAAAATGGTTAAAAACAACAACTATAATAATAGCAACAACAACAACAACAATAATAATAATAATAATGGTAATGAATAATGGTGATGATAATGATGATGTGGTGGTGAAGTCCAAATATCGTGAGCACCACCTGACTTGATTTGTTATTGCTGAGAACTGTAGCAAAAAATGTCTACTTGTTGTAACGGTATCATGGAAATAAATATTGTCAAATGCCTTTTATATCATTTACACCATTTACAAACAGGAAAAACCTCAACTTACTTTCTAGCACGCTAATCCTTTCTTCGAAATTTTATATCTTTCCTGGGATCATGAGATAGTTCTGTGAAAACAAACCTCGCTTGGCTACTAAAACAATCTCGTTTTGATGTTGTCTGAATGCTGTTTTCTTGAGGGATCTGTGGTTTATGTGTGACAGCTGATTTTAGTAGTCAGTCATTATATATATATATACATACATACAATTTATAATTTATAAAAATATACATTAATTTTTTCCCCTGCGGATTGTGTATTTTTTATCTTTCTCCTTCATGAATCTTACATTTTCTTCTTCTTTGATTTCTTTTATTAAAACCATACTTCCATTTATTATTCACTTCGATCTCCACTCTTTTCATTGAGGTGGTACCTAATCAGTGCTGCTGGGCAGCCATGTCTGTATGTCCATTTCGATTTTAAATGCCAGAAATGGTTGATATGGTAATCGACTGATGATCCATGATATCTACTTTATTCTTAGTCATTATCATCATCTTAATCATTATTCTTAGTCATTTATCATTTAACATTTTTCAGCACGCTTCACCATAGGTCTATCCTTCATACATCATTATTTTTCTTTCTCTATGCGGATATTTCATTCTTATGTTTTTCTTTGTGTTGTCCTTTGTGTTGTGATGTGGATTGTTCATGTATGGATTGTCCCATTATTGTCATTTAATCAGCCAGTTCCACCTTTGGCTAAGTTTTCTGAGTGTTTCACTCCAATACTATATATATCCCTAGGAGAAAAGCCATCAAAACTACTTGGTAACATAATTTTGAGATTAACAAAAGTCCCACAAGATTTTGGTTGTTAGGTTTAAGTCACAGAAAACACAAGGTAATACAATTAGTGGAATTTCAAGAGTGAACTCAAATGGAAAGTAAGAGTTAAAGAAGACACAGTTATCACCTTGTTATAAAATTAGTCCGTAAGGGTTTGTTTAATGAAATGTCACCAGGCAAACAACTATTGTTCTGAGATAATAAAACGTGTCTGTGAGGTTTATTCATGGAATTCGCAGTCGTGGTACAATGGCAGGGACGTCTCGGTCATCTGGCCGTACTCAAACCAAACAGCTATGATATGCATATATTTAGGCGTAAAAATTTCATAGAAGTGTGATATATAATGACTATTTTTTGGACTGATCTGGAGCCAATATGAACTACTGTTGCTGTACCCCGTCATTTAACGACCTCAGCAGAACACAGGCGTTACAGGTGGAAATAACATAAGGTGACCAGATTTTTCGGATGAAAAAAAGGACGCCTGGAGTTTCGTAGAAAGTAATGACTGTTCATAATTTTAGTCAACGGTATTTTATTGCAATACAAGTCTGCATGTACATTGTACCTGAGACGAAGAATACAATAGTTAAGTGATATACTGCCCTCTCTTAGTAGTAATATATACTTTGCAAACAGTCAATTGTTTATGAATCATAAGCAGTTTCCGAAAATTACTCAACTGTTACTGACCACTCAGAGATCGTATTTTTCGGAGGAGTGTATCTGCTTCAGCAGCTTTGGAGTTTTCAGCAACATGGCGTGGAAGTCTGTGCAGGAGACTCCTCGATTGTTGTACTTGACTGTGAGCACAGACTTGATGTTCTCAATGCTGAATTGCTTGTCTGACGTCCATACGTCTTTCATTATCGAGAACACACGCTCAACAGGAGCAGTCGTTCCAGGCAAAGCAAGGAAGAACTGGATTATCTTTAGCAGTTCGGAGTGGGGAATGCTCTCTCCAGTGAAGTGCGAGAGCACCTCAACCCACTTTGCAGCGGGTTTCACACCCCTCTCCCTCCATTGACTCAGTTTGTCGTCACTCAGGAATATACGAAGACGTCTAATCTAATCAAAGAGCTTATTATCGTCGACCATGAGAGACCACGATGAATCAGCACCTTCGAGAGAGTTCTGCACATCGTTCCAAATTGGTGGGCAGTTCAATGTAATCCATTTGAAGCGCTCGAAGGGCCGATAATGCTCACACCACCTATCTATATAGGCCACACAGGAGGAATTAAAGGCAGTACATGCATCCTTGAACTCATCAAAGTCTCTGAGCCACTTGCGGATTGCAATCGGGCAATAGCCAGTGTCCCTTTTTTCCTCCAAAGTCTGACGCATGTCTTTGAGAATGCCCCCAGCTTCCACTAGACTACCCTCGTCACCTTCCAAACTCTGGATTGCCGAGTGTAAAGATGAGGCTTGAGCATGGACAAAGAAAAGCTACAGTTCAGCTGCATCATTTTCGAAAAAGTCTTTGAGGATTTTGGGGCAACTTGAAACCTCGCTGAAGAAGGCTTTGAGAGGCTCATAGAGCTGCAGCAGACTCTCTAATGCGGGAAGCAACGACAGCCATCTCGTATTGAAGTACCCGCGCAGCTTTTTATACTCGACGTTTGAGAAATCACAGAACTCGTGAAGCTTACTCAAACGAACTGTGTAGTGGTTGAAATATCCGAAAACTTTAATTAAGACAAGCGCGAGATCGACAGGTAGAACATCACAGGCGTGCTTGATACAGTTCTTCAAAATGTGAGCAACACATCCAGCTCCTATTAAAGGTTTTGCCAATTGCTCTTGAAGATTTGTGTATACATTACTTTGTTCTTTTTTCTCGGCACCACCAAAATTGGTATTAGTGTTATCCGCGCTCTCACGGATAATTTTCTCGAACAGACTAGCGTCAGATATCGTTTGGTGAATATAGTTGCTGAGAAGATCAGAAGTTTCTCCTGGAAGGTTTTGCATATCTAAAACCTTCACACGAACACCTACATCGGGCTTAAAATATCGAATGAAGATGGGAACGACTTTTATGTTTCCATGATTAGAAGCGTCAAAGCAAACTGAACCGAAAGCAATTTTGGAGAGGTCATTTTTCAGCTCCTCCATGAAAAAGGGAGCGAACACATTACAAAAAATCGCATACGTTTTCGTTCTTTCACATGAAAACTTTGAATCACATGCTTTCTGTATTATCCTGGAAGTACAGTCCATGGATCTGAACGACTGTCCGTGATTCACTACATGGTATGCAAAAGTTCCTTCCAGTGCAGAAATTTTGCTCTCCTCTCCTCCGAAGGCATTTCGAGTGAAGAACGAGGAAACTGGCTGAGCTGTTTTATCCAAAGCTCGCTTGTGTTTGTCAAATTTGAGATGCTGCATGATAGCAGATCGACCCATTGAAGCAACATTTATTGTGCCGCGACACACTGTAGAAAATGCTTCGCAATCCGACTCGCACTTATTGAGAAAAAGGAAATTCCTTCTTTAAAGCATCTGTAAATGCACATTTCCTTTTTTTGAACATGATGAAAGTAACCGACAAAGTATAATTTTTACCTACAATATACTACACAAGATCTCAGGAGATTTGCAAGATAACCACGCTCAGGAGGAAAGCAACTCGTTTTACGCCACGAGTTTTCAACTGTCTTATCAAGTTATCACACAATTTATCGAGTGCAAGTTACAAACTTTGACATAGTCATACTGGGCGATCTAAAAAACTCCTGCAACCGATGATAGCAATTTCGGTTATACTAACTAAGGTCTACGTCTGTCCGTCATTCTTCTACTATATGTATATCCTCAAGAAATTTCACCGTCCAGACGTATTGATGAATTACGGTATAGTTTATTGTTTCAATGACTGTATCTGTGAGTAAATATTCCATTCGAAAATTTGGTTTAGAATAGGTGTCGTTTCTCGTGTGGTACCAAATGCTTAATGAGACTTACTGTGATATTCGCCCAGCACTAATTTGCCTCTTGTACCACGGTGTTACAGCCTGTTAAACTCGCAGACTTTACGTATCACTGCGTCATGACTCATCAGTGTCTCATCAGTAAGCCATTAGCCCATCAGTGCCATCACTCAACACGAGTCATCACTACACCCCGTCGTAACCGATATAATGGTCTGTTGAAGGCATTTCTGAGCATGTTCACCGACTGTGTAAGTGTGTAGGTGTCACTTATACCAAAGAGCTGTCCTTTATTTCTGCTTTCGAATAATGATTAAATGAAAAAAAATCCTACCATAGTAGTTATTTCGGCGAATAAAGGACATAAATGGCATTATCATGAAAATAAAGGACAATAAAGGACAGGAAAAAAGAAAAGGACACGGATCCAAAACAAAGGACAGTCCTTTGAAAAAAAGGACGTCTGATTACCTTAAAATAACAAATAATCTACGTTATGCAAATGACACTTTACCCTTGGCAGAACCTGAAGAAAAGCTACAAGAACTATTTGACAAGAGAGTGAAAAAAACCTAAGAAGAAGGGATTGACGATGAAATGTAAAAAGACGGAATATTTAGTGGTAAGCAAAACGGAGAGTCCTAGATGTAAGTTTCAGTACACACTTGAGGTGTTATCGTAAAACAAGTGCAGACATTTAATTACATGGGAAATTTGATTGGGAAAAACGGAAGATGTAACAGAGAAATCAGGAGACCTATTGGAATTGCAAAAGACGCATTTGAAAAATTAAAAAGATTCTAAAAGATCTCAAGTTGTCTATGGAGACAAAGAAAAGACTGTTGAACTGTCATATGGAGTCTGTCCTTTTATACCCAGTGAATTTTGGCCGATACCACCATCAATAGAGAAAAGTTTGGATGCATTTGAAATGTGGTTCTACGGACGAATGTTTAGAATATCATGGAAAGAGCATCAAACAAATAAAGATGTTTTAAGAAAAGCAGGAGCGGAAACAGCCTGCTAATCTGGTAGTCACAAAGAGACAACGATTAATTTGCTTTACAAGTGTGAGTAAAAGGATGATGGAACAAACATCAGATCGAAATAAAAGAAAGAATGAGTAAACAAGAACTACTGCAAGCAAAAAGGAAAGGAAGATGTGGAAAGGCATGATAGCCTACGTCCTGAAGAGATATGGGACCGAAAGAGAGAAAGCCAAAGGCCCATTCGAGACGTTTTAAAAAACTGGATTGCACAAACTTTTGTTTTTATGTACCAAAATTTGAAGATACAATTTTTAAAAAGGCACCATCTTAGCAAGACGACCTGACGATCAGCTGGCCTTTTTCACTCTTCAAGAATTATTTTTTTACTTGAACTAAAAGATGAAAAGCAATGTTCTGTACATTTGGAGAGAAAGGTAAGTAGCTCAAAGGAAAGTATCAGGGACCTTTCGTTTGTATTTTTGGTGACAAAAATTAGGTCTCATCCTACAAAAATTTGAAACGTCGAAGTGTTACGCAAGCTAAATAGTAGAAAGTGTCTCCAGAAACTTACATCTAACACGTCCACTCAATCAAGCCATATTTCATGTTGTGATATACTGCATTTTCTTGAAGTGATGGCCCCAACCCTAATAAAACAGGAAGGCTAACGCCCAATTTCATTAAGGTTCTTGATCAAGAGGGTTTCTACTTATTTAAATGATAATAAAACACCTTCTAAAAATGTTATTTCTATCTACGTTTTAGAAACATTTGAAACTTTATGATTTTGATGACCGTCATTAAAACCTGAAACACAGGTTTCATTAGACCGTCAAAATGAGCAAATGTCAAAACTATGATCCAAAGGAAGAATTTGAACCCTACGCATGATTCTCATACCATTCCAGGAAAGTATTACAATAAAAACAGCTTAGAATACCCAACTCAATGATGCTGGAGTTCCAAACATATACAAAATTCTCCAAAAACTTCCGAAGGAGCTAGACATGTTAGTTTCCAGTAAAAAAATAAAAACTTGGAAAAATTTATATATACTGAAAAGATTAGTGCTTCTTAAGCGTCAATAAAGTCTTTTAATAAGGTACCACGACTACCAATTGAAGCTAGCAGCACAACTAAAAGCAAAAATTCTACTTCCAAAATAACTCTCAGTGAAGTTTCTGCTTTCTCTCTATTTTATTTTGTACTGTGCAGTCTTATTTTTTGAAACAAAGGTTCGATTTAGGAATAAACAGTAAAATCAAATAGAACCAACGCACAACTGTTTTTAACTAGGTAAGTTATACATGCGTACAATATTAATTTCTTCTTCTGGTAGCTACCTCTATCAGCTTTTCGAAGGAATAATCAGATATGTTTTATGTTTGCCATTAGATATACCATCTGTTTCATTACAACTTACCAAAGCGCACGTACATACGTTACGATCGCTAAGAAAGGTCTCTCAGAAAGTGGTCTCACGAATATGGTAGTCAGCATTGTTTTGGGGGTTCACAAATTAAACAATGTAGGTTTCATCAAGTTTTTTTAGATCAGATGTCTGTTGAAAATAGTGCTGTTCTTACCAATGCTATTAATCGATCAGAATCTGATTAATCGTTTAGATACTAATTCAAGAAAGAGACGATTCACATTAATCATACAAAAGAATTGTTAAGAAAATGAATAATCGTTTGGAAGCCATTGATGGTTTGGAATGCAGATTTTGTATGAATTGTTTAAATACCTAAGATAAAAATTTATGGTTAAATTGGCTCGATTCCAAAATATTATTTAACATTTCTGAGGAACTAAAGAATCGTTGAGTTCATTCGATTCTATATGAATTCTTAATAATCTCAAGCAGCCGAAGAATCGTTAAGCTAAACCGAGTCAGGGTGTGGATGTATTGTTTTTCAGAGCAATTTATAATTCAAATGTACAAAGTTGATAGAGGTTGGGCTGTATGGCAAACAAAACGGCGTATTAAGCTAGATGATGACAATACATTACACTTTATTACTTAGGCCGGTAGCAATTCCACAATAACTGAATCAGGAGGCATAGCCTACGAATACGGCCTCCAGCCATAAATAACACCTATTAACAGTCACTTGATAAATATTGCGTAATAGACATGTCTTTCTCCTACATAATCTCAAGAATAGCCAACTTAATGATCGATCTCATGCTGGTAACTGCGAATTTATCAGTCTTCTCCTCTTAAAAATTACCTTCCCATGTATTATCCATTCTACCCTAATTTTTAACTATTCTCCCGGTATTATTGGTATTATTTTCACAAAGGTAACATTACGACAGTTTGCAGATTATTTTTTGCAGTTTTTAATTGTTATAGTTTCTACAAACAAAATGCTGTCTTTATATTACTAATAACCCAAAGTTTGATATCATGGATAATTCTTTGCCCAAATGCTCAACTAAGATAAGACCCAGAACATACCCAGAACGATATTTGTAATGAAAACTTTCCATGAGGAGGATTATCAGCATTGTTTTCACAACTTTGCATTATCTCTGGATCAGACTTTGTCATTGTTGGGCATCTATATTGAAAGAATAAACAGGAAGTCATAATGGACACAGTGCTGACAGGTGCAATTCATGCACGGATTATAAGCAGTGTGATTTACGTTCATTTGGGAAACTACTTCAAAAACTCCGAGCATCTCAGTCAGATAGTCATAATTTCTGAGATTTGACAAAAATCAGACAAGTAGAATATCTTACAAATAAATTGGAGGAGCTTTATGGGAGTGCTAATGTGCCCCTTTTTTGAGCTGGTCCCCCACTTTTAGACGTTTCCTACATCCCTGTCAAATCTACATCAGCCGCCAAAGGAAATAATAGTGGGTCCTTGTGCAAACAATCATTATTAAAGCTTTAATTTTCCTGTCTTTGGAGGATGAGTCATATACAATCAATTCTTATCTTGATTCTCTCTGGCTTTTCATGGAAAACAGCTTGATGTGTAAAATAAGAAAAATTATATGCTGCCTCTATTTCTTTTGATTCTTCAATGTTACTGTATTCTCTTTCTTCGGAAATAATGTCATTGTATTTCTCGAGATTAATGGTTGCTAATTTCAATTTTTAAAACTGCCTTTTCAGCCTCGTCTGACTATTTGCCTCATTTGAAGGAACTAAACCTTGTCAAGCTTCCCAGGAAAAGCTCTCGAGTTTCACCTGTGAAAGTAACGTTATTAATCGCATGATCATGGACCTCATTTTCTACTCTGATTTCCAAAGAATCAAGGTATCACAGTTTTTGAGAACTTTTGGCGTTTTTTCCTCCTTTTCTTACTGTATTGGGAAAACATGATTTGCATGTAATGATCCACTCACAGCAGTTTTTCACCTGTTACAATTTCAGAAATAACCCATCCATGTGTTGTGCATATAGCAACAGGTTTACTAGGCACTACTCTTATAGTATCATTTTCTTGAAAGCTATACCAACAGTTTGAACTGAACATTATGTTGATTTCCATAATTTTACTCTGGAAGAAATTTCACTAACACAAATTGCATCAATAACTACAGATTTACCCTTGTGTAATGAATCAACAAAACCTCGAGCCTTATGAGATTTTGATTTCTGGTTCCTTGCTTCCAAATTTCTTTATTTCCAACAACTCTCTCCTCAATGGCTCTAGACATACCCTACCCACAGCCTTGGCAACGAGAAATGCTTTTCAGGTACTTTTTTGGAAGACCACTCTTACACTATTTTTTCTTTCCGCTGACGCAGCCTAAGGTTGTCTGAACGGCCACTCTTTCTCTTGAAGTAGAAATTTTCTCAACCAAGATATTGTGAAATATTAAGGGTAGACGCATTAGCTTTCTGTTGTGGTTCCTTGCTTATTGGGGCTAGCAAGAGATTACTTTGGCCTACGGTGCTAACATTGCCAATAGAAATTGACATGTGCTGTATACCATTCCATTTGCAACCCTTCAACTAAGACAGACGTTGAAGAGGATTGTGGTTTAACAGTAAACATTGAAAACATTTAGCAAACGTAATGCAGAACTCAAGTAGAAAAGAACTTGGGAACATACTGAATTGAGTATGACTTGAAAGATGTGAATTTTGGTCTCAGTATAAGATTGGATCCCAACCGTACTTTATGTGTAGCAACTGTAGAGTGCAGCTTTGCATCAATGACAAAAGAACCTATTTGCAGAAACAGTATCAATAAAGAGTGACATTTTACTTGTTACTGTCAAAAGCTCGACTTTACTAACAAATGGCATTAAAACAATACGTTTTGAATGCACTTTTATGAAATCATCTGTAAAATTATCACTTTATTTTTCTCTGAAAAAACTCTTTCTTCCTTTCTCCCTGACGGGACTTATGTGTCTAAGATCGTCCAAGAGAGACAGCTAATTATTAAATTCTTATTAATTTTGAAAAACATTTATTAGTACTTAGTATGTATTAGTAAATTCATGCGTACCACTGTTTGTATGGGAGACCACCCTCCCAGGGCTCTGGCTTTAAAGATTTATTTTGGAAAATTTTCTTGTCATGTCGGTTCTCAAACGTTTGCGCTTGTTTCAACCTCACTTTCGAACGTCCAAGCCTCTCTTGCAAAGTTAAAAACTTGCGTCTCATGTTGGTGTCATGGAAGAAAGATGACTGATTTTTTGCATGTCATTGAAGTGAATTGAACGCCTAAAAATTTGTGCATGTGTACTCAGATGAGTGGGCACCTTTCATCTTGTAGGATTTGAAGGATAATATAATGAAGAAGCCACCGCTTACCATTCGATTAGCCTATTTTGGATGTAAAAATAGACCATTTTATCATGTAGTTGCCACAAGAAGACAAGTGGCACGAAATCGTGGGTATTATGAACAGGTATTGAAACTTGTAACTGATGTTTTAATTGTTGAGGTACTCACTAATGACGCTTCATTTTCATTTTACTTTGGATTATCAGATGATGTCTTTATTTCTCCACTTCATGAAGCCTCGTTTGTTGCCCGCAGAATCCTAAATTGCTCAGTAGGATGATACTGTATTGTATATCATATCATATATCATCTAATATGTCATGTCATATCATAATCACAATCATAACCATGGGCTATATTAACATCATATGGTATCATATATTATATCATTTCATCTCATCTAGTTTACATATCAGATCTATAAACTGGAAGCTACTCGGAAAGAGAAAAGTACTAAAATCTGCCGTTATACCTCGGCTCAGAGCTGGAAAATTAACGAAGCATTTCCTTTTCAAGTTTCCTTCGTAAGCATGGAAGAAATGGGATTTTTTCACTCTCTCAGGGCCAGGATGAGCTGGTGAGGTCAGAAAGGACATGAGCCTGGGTTCTGAACCCACCACAATACAGAGGTCAAGAATGGTACTTACTTCACCCTGTGCTGCAGCCAATGATATAGTTACTATAATAGGAATTTTAAAAGTAGGCAGCTTTTGGCCAACACTACTACACTACAGATAAAGTGGATGTAAATAAAAGCATTTAGTATTGGGAACTAGGATTAGGTCTATTCTGTATTTTAACCTCATGAAATAAAGTAAACCAACTCAAAAGCATATTTTTTTAGTATGTTTTTGTACACAAACATCTGAAAAATATAGGCTATTCCCATTTTTTGTAAAATTATGACTTGCTGTTATGATCGAAAAAAGGGTTATGAAAAAGATGTACACAAATGCCAAGAACGTTCTTGTAAACATGTTGGTTGTTTAAAAATCTACAAGAGCAAAAAGCCACCATTCATGAAGGCCTTAACCCCTTGGGTTAAGCACTTGTCTTTTTTTATAACGCACATTAATTCAAAGTGTTTTAGATTGATTTTGTAACTGAGTTTCAGATTATCTAAATCAACCACCATTCAGTTGCAATTTTAATTACTGCTGCTAGTACGCAAGGGGATACCCTTAGGCCTATCTTATCTTTTAGTTGATCAATATGCTGTTGATGGGAAGAATATCAGAGAGAGCAATTTGAAATTAGTCAAACCAAGTTTTGGTATGGTATGTTGTGGAATCTTCTTTCCTCCACAACGTTTGAACTCAAGTGCAAATAAAATTGAAACAAGCCACCTTTTTTATTCTACAATTGCCATGGCCATTGTTTTATAAGACATTGGTTTACTACAAGATATGACATAATGTTGTTAAAAATCTATTGTTTGCAACACAAACTTAGTATAAAGAAATAGGGAAAATTATGGAGATACATCATATTTTTTGCAAAGGAATATAGTTAGTTCTAGGTGATAGCAATGTAATTTGTTTTTACATTTAATGTTCACATATAAGTTTTTATTTGTAATAAGATATGTCATAATCCTACTTATGATACAAATATTGTTCTTCTAGGTTGGAACCTATGACCCTCTCCCTAACATCAGAAATGAAAAACTGGTGGCACTGAATGTAGATAGAATAAAGTAAGTTGTTCTAATTTTGTTATATTTCCATTTGATTGTTCCTTCAAGCCTTGAAATATTCTAGACTCATTTTGTACAAGTTTTATATGACTTATTTTGCAGATCAAATACACTCATTTAACATATTTTTTGGTATTCCAAACACCTCCAAAAATATATTGATTTTGATAGCAACATCCTTTCTTCTAAGAGAATTTGAATTTTTCAGTTGATTCTATTCTTCAAAGAAAACAAAGGCTGTTTGCATACTTGATGCAATTGCCACAGGTGCACTGGCATTTGTAGTCCTCATTGGTCTTCCTTCACATGTAGAGAAGTATTTATTCACATATTGTATTAATCAGTCTTATGGTTGTCATCGCAAGTGCATGTTTTTGTAATTCATTATCCCTTTGCATTAAAGCATTTAGAGTAGGGATGTCAGCATTGTAGAAAATTGTACGAGATACAGAGTTCATTGATAATTGCAATTACTGAATGTGTTAGAGTGTAAGCATCATAAGAAAGAAAGTTGCAACAAAATCAAAAGACTGTTGCTTGTAATGGTGCATGGTGGTTGCAGAAAGCAGAGTATAGAAAAAGAAAATCTCTTGTCTTGCTTCAGTAGAAATTGATTTTTAAAGTGAAAGTAATACAGTCAGGTGCTAAAAGTAGTTTTGATGAACAAGTAGATGAAGGACTCTCAGCCTTTATAAAGTCCTCAAAAGTCTTACTCTTTGCCTTAGATAGACCCTGAAGTGTCAGGCAACTTTATGTTGAAAAAATCTCTAATCTGATAGTAAATCGATTCTCAAACCTTGGATTGGACTGCTGTTGGAATCTGTTTGGTTGTGAATCAATATCAAAATAATGGATTTTTTCTCAAAATGTCTAACAGAGTTTTTGAAGGGATCTTGATTTCTGGGGACCAGTACCATAAACAAAACTAAGTTTGATGTTTGTAAGTGACTTGATGTATTTAATATTGTTAAACAAAAGATAAGAGGAACATTAAAGTATCTATTGTTTGCCCAAACTGTAGTATATTAACTACATACTAGATGACAGTAGTTTGATTGACATACAGTTACTTAGTGGTTATTGTAATAAGTTCTCTTAGCATCATGTACATAGTTGTTTTTGTTGTTGTGTGATGAACATGTACAGAGGGTACGAATAAAGTTCTTGAGTAAATCAAACTGAGTTGGTTATCTGTTACATTGGTGATGAGAATATGGACAAAAAAGTTTACCCATGCCAGTTCTACATGAAGGGGGAGATGTAGATGCATTTTTAGAATGATTGGAATGCTACATGGACACAGTTGGAACTCATAAAGACAAGAGAGTTGGATTGTTGCTATGTGGACTCTCCAGTTAGCAATACAAAGTTCTGTGTGATTTGGTGGCTCCAGATCTTCCAAACTCTCAGACCTTTGAATTTTTGACTGCAAAGCTTCAATCACATTATGGAAAACCTAGGAATGTTAGGATGGAGAGGGCCAATTTTCGTTCACTTAAGAGAGAGTCCGGTGAAACTATTTGCAGTTATGAAGTACGATTACAAAGTAACATTCAATACTGTGGTTTTACTGGATCTGTTTTGGAGGAAAATCTAGTAGAACAGTTTATACAGGGTATAAATGACAATGAAATAGCAAAGAGGCTTCTGGAGAGAGATGATATACATGCTATATATATATATATATATATATATATATATATATATATATATACATGATATACAGCATGCTGTAACTTTAGCCAAAACAGCAAAGTTGATTTGAGTTGGTTCAACAAGCATCGTGACAGAACACTGCGATGGAGGAATTTCTAGAGTTTATGGCAAGAAAACATCCAAATAAGTGTGTTTTAGTTGTTTAAAGCCAGGGCACAAGACTAATGAGAAATCCAAGTGCCGAGCTGTTAACAAGACGTGCCATGGTTGTGGAAAAATCGGACATTTTTCAGGTTCAAGATTTTGTACAAACAAGACAAACAAGATGCAACTGCCCCAAACAGAATGCCATGATGACAAGGCCAGGTACCAGNAAATAGAAAAAAGGCTTATGGGAGAGAGATGATATATATGCTATATATATATATATATATATATATATATATATATATATATATATATATATATATATATATATATATACATGATATACAGCATGCTGTAACTTTAGCCAAAACAGCAAAGTTGATTTGAGTTGGTTCAACAAGCATCGTGACAGAACACTGCGATGGAGGAATTTCTAGAGTTTATGGCAAGAAAACATCCAAATAAGTGTGTTTTAGTTGTTTAAAGCCAGGGCACAAGACTAATGAGAAATCCAAGTGCCGAGCTGTTAACAAGACGTGCCATGGTTGTGGAAAAATCGGACATTTTTCAGGTTCAAGATTTTGTACAAACAAGACAAACAAGATGCAACTGCCCCAAACAGAATGCCATGATGACAAGGCCAGGTACCAGAGAAAGGGAGTACAAGGTCAAATAGAAGAGAAAGAGGACAAGGAACCCGATATAATGTTCTTGGGTGCAATCTCTTTTGGAAAAGGCAAAACTCCAAGATGCACTGCAACAATCTGTGGTAAGACAGTTTCATTTATTGTTGATTCAGGTGCTGTGGTTAATATTGTTTTGCATGATATTTACACTGTGATTAAAGATAAAGTTATTCTGAAGAAACAGTCAAAAACACTGTATGCTTTTGGACAATCTAAGCCATTAGATATATTAGGTGAATTTCATGCTAATGTATGTGTAAACAATAAGGTCAATGCTGTGGTTTTTGCTTTCAATGGGAAAGCTAATAATTTAATGTCAGCTAGTATGTCTAAAGAATTGCAATTATTACAAATTAATTCCGTGATTTCTGAGGGAAATTTAGAAGCAGAAGTTAAGTCTAAGTACCCAAAGTGTTTTAAAGGAGTGGGTAAGCTTAAGGGGCATCAAAGTAAGCTTCACATTGATCCAAACTGTAAACCCGTTGTGCAGCCAGTTAGGAGAGTTTCATTTGGTTTAAGAGATAAGGTTACCGATTTGCTAGACAAGTTAGTTAAGGAGGATATTATAGAGCCAGTAGAGGGTGTAGGTTCAACATGGGTGAATCCTATAGTAGTAGTTCCAAAATCTAAAGATGAGGTACGCATGTGTTTAGACATGAGGCAGGCTAACAAGGCAATTATTAGAGAAAGATACCTAATTCTGACAGTACAGGAAATGTTGTCCGGGCTTAACGGCTCCACAGAGTTTTCTAAGTTAGATCTTAGACAGGATTTTTTCAGTGTGAATTGACTCCAGATTCCAGAGATATCACTACCTTTGTTACCCATGAAGGTTTGTATAGAATGAAATGACTGACTATGGGAGTAACAAGTGTGCCTGAGTGTTTTCAATATACCATTCAGAAAGTGTTCAGCAGTATGACAGGTGTATTAAATATGGCTGATGATATAGTAGTTTTTGGGAAAGATCAACAGGAACATAGGGAGAGACTTCAGAGGACCACGCAGAGACTTTCATCATGTGGTCTGACTTTAAATGAAGGCAAGTGTAAGTTTGGTGTTTCGTCGATTAAGTTTCTTGGTCATATTATCTCAGCTGATGAAGTATCTGCCAATCCTGATAAGGTTGAATCAATTGTCAATGCTAGAGTCCCAAAAGATGTTGTAGAGTAAAGAAGTTTTCTTGGTTTAGTTCAGTATGTAGGTAGATATGTACCAGATTTAGCTACCATAGCTGCATCTCTTAGGGAGCTGTGTAAGAAGAATGTTGAGTTTGAGTGGCAGGAAGAACAAGATAGAAGTTTTCAGGCAATTCAGAAGTTGATGAGTTCATGTGAGACCTTAGCGAATTTTAACAGAGAGGCCCTGATAACATTAGTTGCAGATGCTAGTCCGGTAGGATTAGGAGCAGTGTTATTGCAAAGACAAGAAGGAGTAGATAAGGTTATAGCATATGGACACAGAAGTTTATCAGACATAGAGACACGTTATTCACAGACTGAACGTGAGGCACTTAGCTTAGTGTGGGCTTGTGAGCATTTTAAGATGTATTTGTTAGGTAGCAAGTTTCGTGCAATAACTGGCCACAAACCATTGATGCACATATTCAACAATGCAAGAGCCAAACCGACTCCTAGACTAGAACGATGGAGTTTAAGGCTTCAACCATATGATTTTGACTTAGTCTACCAACCAGGAACATCGAATATTGCAGATCCAATGTCAAGATTATGCGACAAAGAAAAGCAATCAAACAAAAACCTTGATGATAGTGGTGAGTATGTAATGATGATTGGTGAGAATGCTGTATCAGAAGCAATGTCATGGGGCATGATCAAGGAGAGTTCACAATGCTGTGCAGAAGTTAAAGTTGTGTTAGATGGCATTAGAACAGGAAATTGGAATAAATGTTCAGTTAGTGTCAAGTCAGTAAAGATGGAGTTAAGCGAGTGTGATGGAGTAGTATTGAGAGGACACCACATTTTCATTCCAGTTAAATTATGTGAAAATGTAATTCAGTTAGCCCACAAAGGTCATCAAGGCATTGTTAGATGCAAACAAAGGCTTTGACCCAGGGTGTGGTGGCCAAATCTTGACAAAGATATGGAGACTCTGTGCAAAACATGTGAATCTTGTCAACTTGTGTCTGGACCCGTACCTCCTGTTCCTATAGTACAGTAGAATCCAGCTAAACCTTCACCTCAAGGGACATGTTCAGAAGTGA
>RDPX01000152.1:247802-287994 GCA_003991215.1 Morbakka virulenta
CAGAGCAGTTATCCACAACAAGAGCAATTTTCCTTCCCCGGTGTCCCATCTTCCAGTCAAGGTTATGACAGAATTCAGAAAATATTTCTGAGGCCATCCAGGCCTTCTTGTTAAACCGATAATTAAGCGGCAGCTTCTTCAAGCCTTTGAAGCAGCATGGCTTTGCCGATTTCCCAATAACAAGCAGTGGAACTTCTCACCTGTCATGCTTGCAGTGACAAAAACTGTAATGCGGTCCTTTGATCTCTTCCCTCCTGCACACGCTTCATCCTTAAATGCATGGGTGCGATCAGGTAGACACTTGAAAAACAGTCCTGTTTCATCTGCATTGAAAATGTTATCCAGTGAAAAATCTTGCAAAAGTTGAGGCAGACGATCAGAAAACCAGGATTCGGTGGCATGGTTGTCAACTGCAGCTGCTTCACCGTGCAGATGCTTGCACACAATACTGTGTCGCTCTTTCCATCGATTAATCCAGCTGGCAGTGATGCTATCTGAATTCCCGAGATGTAATTCACGAGCAAACTGATGAGCCTTCAACAGTAAAGCATCCCTGGACAACTGTTGCTTGTGTTCACGAGCAAGATGGAAGTAATCCAGAAGTGGCTGATTCAGAGCTTCAAAGTTGTGTGTTCTGGCTCGCTTTGCATCAGGATTTCTGCCAAGTTCATATTCAGCAATGATTTTGTTGGCATTTTTCAAAATAGTGTTAACAGTGGTACGAGGCATATGATGCTCCAAAGCAAGCTTTGAGAGATTTGTTTTGCCAGCACAGTAGTCTACTATGACATCTTATCGCGCTTTGAGAGTATGAGAAGAGTGCTTTCTCATAGACATGTTTGTTATAAACGTATGCCTGAATCTATCTAAATAAGCTAATTCAAGTGCACGAATGAATCAACTAAAAAAATTGATTCACTGTTAGCTGAAAATTCTAGGTCATTGGCAGTCTGGCAGTCTCTCTACATGTACCACAATGCATTGACACCTGTAGATGTCGTACTATTAATTGGTCTTAGACAACTAGGTCACCGGGGTCAACATCTAAGAACAGTACTTTCCCTGGCACCTTTACACCGCTAACCTTGAGACAAAGCTTCAGTTCCTAAGTTGAATGCCAAGTCTGAGCTGTCTGGAAGATAAAAATAGGCCTACTGTTCTTAGATTTTGATGCGAGTGTCAGTTTAAGCAGATTTACCCTTCTAGGGACATGTAAATGTGTGACAAAATAAGCAAAGTGACGAATTAGGAGGAGAGGATTTAGCCAGATTTACTTACATGGAATACAGTAGCAATTTTACGGTTCCTAATGAACACTGACAAATTAGGCGAACTGACGGTTGAGCCAGTGATGGATTACACAGATTCTATTGTATCAACCAAGATCCCAGATGGTCCTTGGCAATTTTGCAGTACAGATTTGTTAGGTCCATTACCCGATGGATGGAGTATCATCATCATCATCATCATCATCATATTCGGTTTAACGTCCGTTTCACATGCTAGCATGTGTTGGACGAAAATATTTTTTTTTGGATTTTGGCAGTGAGGAATTTCTTGTATCATCGTAGTTATAGATTATTATAGTAGATTCTTTGAGGCAGGACTATTAAGGTCAACAAAGGCAGAGAAGATAGTCGAGTTTTTAAACACAATTTTTTTGCATTATGGAAACCCGCAGACTGTAAGGTCAGATAACAGACGTCAATTTGTTTCTGAAGTTTTCCAGCAGTATTTGAAGACCAATGGCATTANCAGACAACAGACGTCAATTTGTTTCTGAAGTTTTCCAGCAGTATTTGAAGACCAATGGCATTAAGTGGTTATCGACAACACCCTTGTGGTCGCAGGCAAATGGTCTAGTGGAAAGAGCAATCAGGTCTATCCTCAAAGTATTGAAAGTGGCTTGTTCAGAGAAAAAGACATGTCTACTGAATTCATAAAGTTTCTTGTTGCATATAGGTCAACACCTCATTCTACAACTGGTTTCACTCCATTTTCACTTAAGTGATGTTTGGTCATGAAATGAGAACCAAGATATCACAGCTAGATTTTTCTGTTGACAGTGCAACAGTCGCACAAGATAATGATGCAAAGCGCAAGCTTATGGTAAAGGATTACGCTGACAGAAGATCACAAGAAAGAAAGCTGGAAGTTAGAGAAACAGTTGTACTTAAGAATGAGCACAAGACAAAATTAGAACCAGATTTCAAGCCAGACAAATTCACAATTACTGGTTTAGCAGGTTCAGACATGACATGTACCAATGAGGAAGGAAAGATAGTTAGAAGAAATATAACGTGTGCTAAGAAGGTAGTAACATCAGACAAGCAAACAGGAAAGTTAGAAGGTCAGACAGAACTAGTTGGTGAGCCAGTGTCAGGTTTAAGAAGAAGTTCACAGAGTTTACTTAGTGGTTATTGTAATAAGATCTCTTAGCGTCATGTACATAGTTGTTTTTGTTGTTGTGTAATGAACATGTACAGAGCGTACAAATAAAGTTCTTGAGTAAATCAAACCAAGTTGGTTATCTGTTACACAAACATTTAACTCTGCAGAACTGCAAATCTTAACAAGAACAATACTTTAAATTATTTACATTATTATCATTAAAGAGTGTCAGAAATAACCCAGCCACCTGGTTAAGCAAGCCAGCTTAATCTGCTGCTGGTCCTTAGCCCAGGAAAATATGGAGGGTTGTCTGTCAGAAAGGGCATTTGGGACATTGAAACTTTTCTTCAAACCCTTATGAAATGCTTTCATGGGAAAGGTGCTAAACCTGAATTTGAATGGTAGACCACCTCCTGGTGGGCCAAGGTAAAGTTGGAAGAGGACAGTAGATGAAGACATGAGACTGGTGGATGTCAGAGAGGGATATGTTTTTGACAGCGCACAATGAAAGAGTCTCATAAACCAACAAAGCCCACAAGGGAACAGAAGACATTTAACAGAGAAAGTAAAGCAAAGTAAGAAAAGAGTGTCAGAAATATTTGTGCATACTTAACTTCGGTTCTTATACCTGTAGTAAATTTAAATGCTAGAAATTATTGAGAAGCAAAATTTTCCCAGGTGGGATCTGAACCTGCAACCTCATGATTACCAGTCAGATACTCATTTGCTGAGCTACTGAGAGCTTGCTTCACAGGAGAGAAGATTGGGATGTCAACAGTTTTATGAATGATGTCACCACATACCTTTGTCACAACAACTGTGATGGAAATTGCTATGGAACAGAAAATTTTACTTGCTTGGTAGAAGGCACTTAAGAAGGCAAGTTAGTATTTATTGAAATGCAATATCAATTTCTTATTTAAGCAATTTACATGGACAATGTACCAAGAGCTTTAAATATACTCATTTTGATCTGCCATAAGCAGTGCATCAAAACAGTACATTTAAATTTCTAATTTATGTTTTAGTTTGATTTTTAGACATAGAGAACCAGTTTTATTTGTTTGAATAATGACAAAAATTTAGAACTCATAGAATTATAGATTTCATTGTTATCTTAAATATCAAATTTTTATGTGGGTATGTAGACACTTCATCTTCATATGAGTTAGATGCCATCTTTTAGTTTAATTAACGTTTTATATCATGGACTCACCTTTATAGTTTTGTTCTATTTCTCTTCTTCTTCTTCTTTATTTTTCCTAATCAAGAATGAAAGTTGCTCTGGTGCAGAGGATTAGTTTTCTTATTTGCTTTTTCATTTTGTTCTTTTTTATCATTTCATTTTCTGCATTTTCCCCTTTCTCTGAAAGCATGTTCTCATTAGCGTACCACTTTCAATGAAATAAATTGGGTATAATACTTCCAGGGACTTGGCCAGGAGCCTTTCACACAGTGTGCTGTTGATTATATCACTTGGCCATGACTGCTAATTAAAAGGACATTACCTTGATTAAAAAAGGATATGAGGCTAAAATGTTGGTTATTTCAGTTATTAAAACAAATATGTCTTTGCATACCTATGACGTAAAATGTGCAGTTACATTTACATTTGGGTTACATGTGAAGGTTTACTATCTGACTTAGCATAACATGGCCTATTGTAATTGAATTGAAGCAATACAGGATGTTTCCATTTTGCATTATAGAGTAATTGCCATATAAACATGTTATTTTATCCACAACAGGTACTGGCTGGCACTTGGGGCATTACCATCAAAACCTGTGCTGGAACTGTTAGGACTGGTATGTGTGGCCTTAAAACTTATGTAATTTTGAAATCATATCAATTCTGTATTTATGAAATTTTAGCCTTTACTGCATTCATTTTCAAGTTGATACTTGAAAAGAAACTTAGTAAAATTAGGCTGAAATGACGTATAATATTACTCGCCTAGTTTAATATTATTAANATTATATCACTTGGCCATGACTGCTAATTAAAAGGACATTACCTTGATTAAAAAAGGATATGAGGCTAAAATGTTGGTAATTTCAGTTATTAAAACAAATATGTCTTTGCATACCTATGACGTAAAATGTGCAGTTACATTTACATTTGGGTTACATGTGAAGGTTTACTATCTGACTTAGCATAACATGGCCTATTGTAATTGAATTGAAGCAATACAGGATGTTTCCATTTTGCATTATAGAGTAATTGCCATATAAACATGTTATTTTATCCACAACAGGTACTGGCTGGCACTTGGGGCATTACCATCAAAACCTGTGCTGGAACTGTTAGGACTGGTATGTGTGGCCTTAAAACTTATGTAATTTTGAAATCATATCAATTCTGTATTTATGAAATTTTAGCCTTTACTGAGTTCCTTTTCAAGTTGTTACTTGAAAAGGAACTCAGTAAAAATAGGCTGAAATGAAGTATAATATTTCTCTCCTAGTTTAGTATGATTAAGCTCAGATAGATAGTTAAATTCTTTTTTAGATGTAATAGGTATTTGCTTTCCCCCCTAAGATGTTGTTGAGGTCAGGACCAAGTAAATTGTAAGCAAGTGACCATGTAAATACATTGCATGTTAAATTCTATAATGCATTGTGCAAGCAAGCAATAAACAACAGAAAATTGATATTGGTTTAACTTATTATTAATTTTTGTAAATTCTATTTTATGTTCATCATTACTCTTTCCATTTTAATGCTTATATCATCCTCTCTCCTTTCTGAAGAAAACAATTTTTTCTAGAGTATTTTTTATATCCTGCTAAGAACTGATACCATTGAAACTACTTCCTAAAAGGACAGTGAGGAGAAATCAGTTACAGAGTAACAGAAAAGGTTTTCATCAGGTGTTTGTCATCTGTTTCTTTGACAATAATTTTTCTTAAGCATAATGTTTGGGTTATTTGTAAACTTTGAGTTCAAGCCAGTGTCAAAATGTGCAGCTTAATGTCTTGATGATTTATGGTGGAATAAGCAGCTTTATTTAGAACTATCCATTAAAGGTGAGGTGACAAAATGGTTTATGTGATATTCAGCTACTGGTGATGATGTGGACAAGCTCTGGTAGTTAAAGCTTGAAAGAATTTCAATTGTCTTGCTATGAAGTTGTAACTTTTGAGTTAACTCATAACTAAAAAGACTGTTTCTCTGTGACATTGACTAATAGTAAAGTTTGCCTAAACTACTTAAACCAGTTTACCTGTGACAGAAACATAGTAATCAAACATCTGTGTTAACAGAGGATTAAGTATAAAAATGTCATTCTGGGAGAAGATTTGTTAATGAGGAAAAGCCAGTGTAAAAATATCATTTGGATCAAACTGAATTTGAACTGGTGGTTATAGCACATAATGTTGTCTGAACTACAAGCTTGGCTATCAGTGGTACCTTTTCAAGCAGGTATTTTTCCAATTTTACCTTCATTTTACTGCACTACCCCCATTCCCAAGTCACTATCATTGGAACCCAGATGTACACATGTTGGACTGAGCCTTACACAATGCCAGAAACATCTGACCTCCACACACAAGAAAGGCCAAAAAGCTGAAAAAGAATATTTGGAAATTTGAAGCAAATTTGTAACTTGTGTAGGGTATTTTTTTCACTTAACTTCCATATGAAAGTTATTTGCTAAAACCTCTAGCTATTTTTAATAACTATTGGGTGGTTTTGAAATCATGTTGTGTTACTGTCATTTTAAATTTTGATTTGTTGGATTTCTTACATACTGTTTTATGTTGTTAATCATAAAGAGATAAGTGATAAAATATTTACTGTAATTATGATTATCAAAGGTTATACTCAGCCTACTATTGGATTAACTTTTATAGGAATGAATAGGATTAATTAGTAATTGTAAATCCTCAAATAAAATGAGTGTTTATTATTATGCCCATTTCAGCCTTATAATGTTATGTTTATAGTCCTAATTTTAATCTAATCTTGCCAGGGTGAACAAAAAATTCCAATTCATGGGAAATTTTTGGGATTATTTTTCATGTGCTTGTGTGGTATTTATCTATGGTGTACAAGCAGTATAAGCAAATTAATATCAAAAGAAACCACAGCTGATTAATAACTTGGATCAGGTTAACAGCAGCTTTGATCTGTTAATTCACCAAAGTTTCCCAATGTTAAGGGACGTACACTTAACCTTCAAAATCCTCAATACCATTAAATTTGTTCTAAGCCACTTTTAACCTTTCTTTTCATTTTTGTTTTCAATTTTAACCATCATACAACTGTAAAAATTATGCAAAATGTTATTATGAAATTCCCCCACGTGTTTTAATTTAATTGATAATTCAACAAGCCTGTCTCGAAATATTCTATTTATTAATAACCTGGGTTTGTCAACTTTATTTTTATCATGGCTGAGTTTCATTAACTGGAATCTTCAATGTAAAACTATTTATTATGATATGACTGAGTTAACTTGATTTGCCAGCTGTATTTAAATTTGACCATGGGTCAGTCTCAGTAACTAAGTCTCAGGAAATTTTTCAACCTAATTGCAAAACTGGTCATAACATCTTAAACTTTGCTCTTCTTATAATTAAATTCATTTCTAAACTACCTTTTCTGAAGGATTCCTCACTTGGAATGATTACCAACTTTTCAGATGACCTTAAATTTGCCGGAGGAATTTTTAAACTTATTAATATGGGCGATTTTGTTAAAATATCTCTTCTTGAAGATTCTGATAAAACTCAAAGTTTTGGTATCATCTTTTTACCTTAAATCTTATTGTTTTACTAAAATGATGGTTCTGGACGGTAAATATCTGGCTTTTCTTTCCTAAAACTAGATCAGTCTTTTAACCTAAAACAAGAAGGAGTGCTAATTTGTTGAAAAAAAACATTGCTCTAGCTTTCAAAGTGAACGGTTATCGTTAAACGAGTGCTTAGTTCTTGAGCTTGAAATTGTTGACAAAGACTCTTTTGATTTTAGTTAGAGCAAACTAGCTAACTCGTTTTCACAAATGTAACAAATTTTATTAATGATGATAAGACTGAAATTTGAGGATAAATTCGGAAGTTCTACTCAAAACGTATTTTTTGCCAATCAACCATACAATCCTAAAATTAAGGTAAAGCGAATAGATGGATATGGACCTCCTTTTTGCATGGATAGAATATACGATGAATCAATAATTCTTCGTATGGTCTTTTTAACACTGATTCACATGGAATATTTGCCTGCAAAAAAAAATATTACTTCATCCCAAGAAGAAAACGGAACATGTTTCAAAATTATACGTCGACATTATATTAGAATCCTCTGCGAAAGTGTTTTGATACTGAATATTTTTTTTTCATATCTTTATATTAAGGTGATTCTCATTTATCACCGCCAAGATTTGAGCTTATTTAAGCAGCTGCAGAAGTTAAAATTGTGACAAATGCTGTTAGTATTTCGAGAAAATACGGTGAAGTGTAAGCAGGAATATAAGCTGAGAATGTTTTATGTGCTGATCATTCCCTTTATCATACTAGCACGGCAAATCTTTGAGTACTACCTTAAAGCTACAAAGGCCTCTGATGTTATTCAAAAGCTTTATGCAATTGCTAGCCTTTCTATAAAACGCCATCATTATCATCAGGTTATCTGACTGCTAGTCAGGTCTCCCATGACTTTTTCTCCACTCCTATCGGTCGTTTGCTTCATCTTCATATCTGCGTAGGTCACTTCTTTCTTGATGTCATCCAACATCATCATCCTCTTACTTCCTCTAGGTCTTTTTCCTTCCATTCTACCTCTCAGCACTTTTCTTCCACATCCACTTCCAATGTCTCATATCGTCTGGATCCAGGTTTCAGATGCATACATCACAACACTCCACACTAGGGTCTTCACCAGTTTCTGTTTCAATTCCTTGGGAATTCCACCATTCAACCATTATTTTAATTTGTTGAATGTGTCTTTAACCATTCCAATTCGGGGGCGAATGCCTTTTTATGCTTACTCCCTCTCTGAAATCATACTACCCATATACTTGAACTCCTCCACCTGCTGTATATCCTCTTCATCGATCGTGATCTTCACATCTCCCTGTTTTCTTCCTCTCTTCATTACCCTTGTCTTTTTCATGTTTATTCTCATTCCATAGCTCTTGACAACTCTGTTTGTTGCGTCATATCATAGCTTGATCATTTGCGAAACGTATGGCTTTCACGAATTCACCTCGGAGCTTGACTCTTTCTTTCAGATAATGAAGGGCTTCCGGCATGCCACCGCGTATATATTGAGAAGCACTGGAGAGATGAGACATTTTTGTCGAACACCTCTACCAATATCACCGGGCTCTGTCAATTCCCCTTTGAATCTTACCACAGCCAGTTGTCTCATGTATAGCCCTGTGATAAGCCTTCTGTCTGTCCAGTCCACTCCGATCTCAGCCAGTGTTTCCATAAGTTTCATCCAGTTCACTTGGTCGGAGGCTTTCTCTTAGTCAACAAAGCACGCATACAAGTCCTGGTTGAATTCAATCCTTTGCTCAGCAAGACATCTCAACACACCGATTGCCTCTCTTGTGCCTCGTTCCCCTCGAAAACCGTACTGGTCGTTTCCCCAAAAATCTGGCTTTTTCTCTAGCCGCCTGGCTAATATCCGCTGCACAGCCTTGGATGCGTGCAATATTAGGGTGATAGTTCGGAGGTCTTCACATCGCACCGTGTTCCTTTCCTTCTCTAGAGGTACCATCATAATCTGTAAGAATTCTTGAGGCCAGGTTCCTTCCTCGTATATATTTTGACACAGTTGAATAAACTTTCTTCTCAGCTCACCATCCAAAGAAAGGATAAATTCTGCAGTAATTTCATCCAGATCATATGCCTTTCTTTTACTTAGAGATCTTTTTGCTTCCTCTACTTCTCATGTCAACACGTTTGGACCCATACCATACTCTCCAACCTCTTCAATACTTTAAAGACAAATCTCTACTGGCTTTTGTTTGCGGTCATACAACTCTCCAATGTAGTGTTTCCGTCTGTTCTTGATGCCTCCCATCTCTGTAAGCAGTTTCCCGTCGCGGCCCATGACTGTTGTTATCTCCTTCTTTCCTGTGCTTGTTGTTGTAAGCTCCCTTATCTTTCGATACATCATACCCATTTCTCTCTAACTGCTCTATCTCATTACATTCAGTCAGTCATATTTGTCTTTTGTTCTATCAGTTTCCTTCCGTAGTTGATTGTTTATTCGCTTGTACATCTTACGTCCATCCTCAGTCGCCACTCTTCCATTTCCTTCTCTGTTCCATTTTCTCTGCCATCTTTTCTGTCACCAAAGGTTTCTTATGACCCTTTCTCTTTATCAGTTTAGTCACTTTTGCTGCTGCAGTCAGTATGCTATTTTTCAACTGCTGCCACTTCTGTGACATATCACCTGAACCTTCTCAAACACTTGCCACAGGTTTTTTAATCTCTTTATTGAACTTTTGAGCAGCATCTTTGTTCTTTAGCATTTTCTTCCTTCAAGCAGATATTTGCTTTCGTTTTGGTGGTCGTTTCAGGCGTAGTCGAACTTTCAGCATGAATAGGTTGTGGTCGGAGTTGGCGTCTGCACCAGGATAGGAGCGAGCATCTTGCTTGGCATACCATCCAACCTGTCTTCTAACTGCTCTTGTAAATCCTCGATGTCTCGATCTTCTTAATCAGAGTTGGGCATCTATATAACCATGATGATAAGGTGTACTGGATCCGCTTTTTTTAACGCTTTAAAGTCACAATAAAAGGAATTAGTTTCAGTTATTGGTAAAGAACCAAGGTTTATAGAAAAGCAATGTGGCAGTTCTCTTTCTATGGGAGTTATTCACGAATTTATACTTCTAAGGTAGGGAGGGAGGGGTGGGGGGAAAGCTGTACAGCTTGCTTCTAAGAGAGATATGAAAGGCCGAGGCGGTCTTTCTTATAGAAATAATGAATTTTGATTTTTATAACTTTAAGATGTTAAACGTAAAAAAGCTTTTGTCTTTTTATCATATTTATTTCTCAAATTTTGGTTTTTATTTTTAGGTTTATTAAATTTCTTTTTATACTTTTACTGTTTTATGTAAGGGGTGCAATTGGTAACACTTTTCATTGACTTATGTGTATGTCCTTTCAAATATTTGGAGTAAATACATAATAGATAGACAGATAGATAGATAGATAGATAAATAGATAGGGTGTGTGTGTGTGTGTGTGTAGATATTTGAAGGAGTTTCATCGTAAATTTCTCATATTATATATATTTATATATATATATATATATATATATATATATATATATATAATATACGAGCTAGTAGAATTCTAAAAAGTTTTGCTTTCANATACTTTTACTGTTTTATGTAAGGGGTGCAATTGGTAACACTTTTCATTGACTTATGTGTATGTCCTTTCAAATATTTGGAGTAAATACATAATAGATAGACAGATAGATAGATAGATAGATAAATAGATAGGGTGTGTGTGTGTGTGTGTGTAGATATTTGAAGGAGTTTCATCGTAAATTTCTCATATTATATATATTTATATATATATATATATATATATATATATATATATATATAATATACGAGCTAGTAGAATTCTAAAAAGTTTTGCTTTCATCCACAGGCAGGGATTTTGCCAATACACCCGAAAACAATAAGAACTGCCGCAGAAAACAGAGCAAGAAAAGAAAAGGAAAAAGAGAATATTGAAAATAACAATGAACTCACCAGTACAGAAAACAATGTGTGACCAAATTTTATACGACTTCTTGTGTTTATACTCTAGTAATAATATTTAATTTGCTATGTACTAGTGGCCCCCACACATTTTTTTCGGCTCTTGAACAAAGATTGTAACGAATAGAGAGTAAATTAGTTAAGTATTTTTACGTGTTTCTTTTCACCCATCTACGTTTATCATCAAAATGAAATCAATAAAAATTATTCTTTTCCTTACAATATAATAGATTCAGCAGACACAGGCCTAATTTAGCAAATTAACCACAGTCTTTGTGGTATGCTCCCTAACTCCCGTTTTGGGTAGTGCTAGCATAAGAACAGAATTAAAATTTTATGCCTTCCATTTAAAAAGACCCATACAACACATACCCTGATTCTAAAAGATGCATACAAAATTGACACTGTCAGCGTTCTTCGTGTCCAAATTCCTCGTGTGATGTTTCTATGTTCTCCATTTCTATTTGCGTTGTCTAGCGCTAGTTTTGTGGATTTTCTTTGGTAGTGGTAGATAGTGTTGATCGCAAGACACTGTCTTTCTAAAGGTCGACCCCACCCCACCAACCCTCACCTCAGCGATTGGTGCATTTTCTTCATTTTCTTGCATAACAATGAATGTTTCATTTGTTACAGGTATTTGAAGGAGGTTCTTCGTTCCTTTCTTTTGTTTAACCTGTTTTGGGTTTCTTTCTGTTACTCTCATTTTCTTCCTTGTTGATTATATATTATTCCCTCCCATGTAACCCTGCATATCCCTGCAAGGGAATCAGTCTTTCTCTCGTTTAATCATCTCGTAGATCATGGTAGGTACGACTACTGATGACGGTAGCCAAAGGTCGCCTTTCGCAGATGTTGCTCTGTACTTGAAGGTTCTTTTACTATTTAATTTATGAAAAGCTGTCAACCATACAATAATTTTTCTCGTGTCTATTTTTCAATTTACTCATTGGTTACATACAAAGGTACATATGTCTCTTATTCTATTTTTGCTGTTCATTTTGTATATCAAACACGTTTGTACTTTCTATTTACATCCTTTTTGTTGTATTTTTATTTCTGACTTGTTTCTTTCCATAGTTCTCCTTGGTTTTTAGAAAGTATCTGTTGCAGATCTTTCTCTGTTTCAGATACTCTTAACTGTCGTATGTTTGTGATGTTTACCTCTCCCATTTTTGCTTCGGCCACTCAATTTTAAGGATTGCCGTCATGTTTCTTTTTAAGTAGAAATTAAAGAGAATGTGCTGCAAAAGGCAATGCTGGGGAAATTTCCCCCCCTGATATTTTCATTTTACACCTGCTTTCCATACTTCTTGTTTTACTCGTTAGGATTTAATCTATATAAACCGTGTCTTTCTGGAAGACCCAGGTGGTCAGTACCTTATGCCAAATTTCCCCAAGCCAAGTCAAACAGTGGTTTTAAGTCAATACAAAATTGTGGGGCATATTGCGCCATTCTTTGGGGAACATTTCCCTTCTTTATGTAATAGCTTGGATGTATGGTCCATTCCTTTACAGGATTGTTTGTGTAAATACCCTATGTAAAGGTTGTAGCAACCGTATCGACTTCTTCCTTTTGTGTATGAAATTTATTTTGATCTCATAATCTAGTAGTATTTTTCTGGCGAGAGCTTCTTAACTGTCCAAAAGCATATCACTACATTTGTACCGACTTTCGAAACTTCCTTGGTAGCTCGTCTGTACCAAGCGGGTTATTTCAGCAGAGCCAATACACTTTAAACAATACAAACAATAGTATCTAAGGGATTTTTTCAGTATATTGGATCGAAAAAGAAATGTGACAAAGCCTAGTTTTATACTGAATACGTGTGACCACTTAAACAGAGCCAATACACTGTTAATAATACAAACAGCAGAGTAAAGAATTTCTTACGATTCCAAGCAAATGAGTGGCATCTTTCAAAAAGCAAATCAGAAAGAATTTACACAATACAATAAATTCGCAATGAACCAAAGGAGCTAAGATGTAGTGTNGACTTTCGAAACTTCCTTGGTAGCTCGTCTGTACCAAGCGGGTTATTTCAGCAGAGCCAATACACTTTAAACAATACAAACAATAGTATCTAAGGGATTTTTTCAGTATATTGGATCGAAAAAGAAATGTGACAAAGCCTAGTTTTATACTGAATACGTGTGACCACTTAAACAGAGCCAATACACTGTTAATAATACAAACAGCAGAGTAAAGAATTTCTTACGATTCCAAGCAAATGAGTGGCATCTTTCAAAAAGCAAATCAGAAAGAATTTACACAATACAATAAATTCGCAATGAACCAAAGGAGCTAAGATGTAGTGTAAAAAATCTGGGAAATTCTGGTTCTGGGCAAAACCCTGCCCGGAACTTCCTTGAAATTCATATCATCTGTCTTGTTAATGTCTGTCATTTTTTGCTTAAGCGCATCTTAAACGAGATAGCTCGATACCCTAATCTTCTTCGTTTCTTTATGGCCTTGATTATTTCTTATTATTATGTTCACAGCTTTACCGTTTCAAATATTCATAATTAATTCATCTGCCTTTTCAGCTCATATCCAGTTAAGATTAAAAGGTTCTTTCAATTTTGATTGAAATTTTTGGGTATATAAGGATAAAATTATTTTAATTTTTGTAAATTTTTCTGTACTTAACGTTATATTCTCCCAGGCCGAACCTCTGGATCACATTTTCATAGCCACTGTTGCGCCGTTTAAATTACACGTCACTGTTACCTCTGCCTATACTTCATATTCCTAGATTTTCTCCAACTTTTTCATTGATGTGCTTAGTATCTGGTTTGTATAGCTGTATTACCGTTGCTTCCACATAACTTCCACGCCTCACCTATTTTATCCGTGAATTGACAGGGATGCCGTCGGTATAGGTGTTCTGATTTCCGAATCAGATTTTCACACCATGGCACACGGTCTTTAATCATTCGCGGGTCCCGGAAAGAAGTTGGGGCTACTATAAGGAAATTTTCTCACTGGTACGGCGGTCTTCCAGGTTCTATGTAGTGTGATTATAATAAGTACCAACCATTTTTATTCTTTTAGCTGAGCATATTATTAGTCATCCATCACCAGACTGGTCTTGATTCTAATTGTACCACAATTAGAAACGTAAAAGAGTTGTTTTTTCAAGGAAGTTGAAAATTTTATTAACTTATGCATGGAAGATTTTACTGAGTCGGGTGTTGCAATTTCAGTACAACATAGCCGGTGCAACACCAGACTCAGTAAAATTTTCCATGCTGAAGTTAATAAAATTTTCAACTTCCTTGTAAAAACAAATCTTTCACGTTCTACCTTTACCTCCACCAACTGGGAATTTACCTTATAGGCCCTTCGGTGTTGTAGTGTAACACACAAACCGTGAGGTTTTTCAATATTCGACGCTATGCCCGATGAAGCACACTTTCTGTGTACTTCAAGTTGCTTTTTATATGCCAAACATAGCATACATGCAGCTTTAAAGTCCGATCGGACGGCGATCACTGGGGCAACTAATTTTTGCGTCAACATTATTAATCAATTTCAAAACAAGGTACAAATTCTTGTTGCTTTAATTGTTACTGGAAAAGAGTAGATATTTACAAACAAACTTGTCTGCGAAGAAACTAAATCCTTGTAGGGCCCTGTCCAATAAGAGGATGCAGAGTTATTAAATAAAGGCCTGCTTCAGTCGATTCTTTCATTTTGCCTTAACGGTGGTGGTGTACGAATACGTGATAGCTTGGCATAGAGATATTGGGGATTAGATCACTCGATGTATGAAAGCTCACTACATTTCTGCAATGAAATTAGGATGATAAATACTCCTCTCTTTCCATTTCATAATTTACTAATGAAACAACTAACGAATCGTTATTTAACGGAACGTAATAGCTGCAAGAAAAAATTTAGCGGCACAAAAATGGTCCAGTTCAGTTAAATTCAGTGAAATGTTTTTTTTAAAGAAAGGTTGATCCATTTTTTTCAAGTAAGTGGTTCTTACATGAGATGGAAAGTATTCTAACCCTTCTCATGCTTAGCAATAGCAAAGCCTTGTGCGATCTACTTAATGTAAAAATGTGGAAGCTTCTTTTTCTGTGGTTTGTTTTTAAGGTAATTTTTTTAAAGTTCAAGCTCATGACATGACTAAAGAGCCAAAGGTCAGTCGCTTCACGTCCATTGTCCTATTAATTTAACATTAATAGACTCCATTGGGTAAAAAATCAAACCCAGCCATGGTTTGGGAAGATGAAAAGGAATTAAATTAGCATACTAAAAGACATGGGCATTAATTTAGTTAAGCTGACTAGCTTTTAGGATTTTTCTGTCCAGCTTTTGATATCACAGATCTCTGATATATCTTGAGGATAATTGTATTCAACAAAAGGAATGCAGAAATGCAAGGCTATCATAACATGGCATGTCCAAGTGACCCCTGGTTAAAAGGATCTGGCGCATTTCCAGGCTAATATATAAATCATGGTTACCAAAAGACAACCAAAAAGAATAATAAAGCATGCATCATAGGTCTCTTACACATTTTTTTTTCACGTTTTCATCATCATCTTGCGAGATAGAATTCATTACACCTTTCCAATGCACCCTATCGGTCATAGCTGTTAGAATGTCCTCCTTTGCGATGACAGTGTCCCTGCATATGATGTCTGGAAAGGTGAGCTTCTGAGACCGCTTGAGTGATGATGGGTGCCTCCATAAGAGAAACAACGACACAAGTTCATCTGACGCGCGTGCACAGTGTCCAGCAAACTGGACGCGTCTTCTTTAGACCAAGGTTGATATCCTAGGTAGATCACCTTATATCAATTCAAGACGTGGATGTTTTTTCCATGAAAGATTTAATATTCTTCTGAAGAGAAGGGTATAACATCCATCTTGGCCGCGGTGTTGTTTAGCGGAAAGAGTCCATGTTTAAGATCCGTAGAGTAAAATGGGTTCGATTATTACCCCCAAAATTCTGATTTTAATCTTACGGTTGAGCTGGGATTTCCAGGCCTTGTCCATTTGGTGCATGCAGTCCATGCCATGCCACTCCTGGTATTAAAATCTTTTTCAGAGTTTATTATTTGTGATCCTATAAAATTGTTGTCTTCAACACATTTGAGAATGTTATTTGAAAGAGTTTTAATTTTGATGTTGTTGCGAATGTTAATTGGCATACACTCTGTTTTGGTTTCATACAAATAGAGCCCTGTACAGTTTGCTGCTGATTCAAGGGCAGACAACAGTGCCTGGGTATTAATAAGGTTGTCAGACAAAAGTGGAATGTCGTCAGCAAAATCAACATCAGTGATAGGAAGAGGAGTATAACGTGAGCTTCTTCCGGGTTGGTATATGAGTCCATTTTCTTTCATTGTATCCACGGAAATCCCAATGATGTAATCGATTACAATGATGAAGAGGAATGATGCAAGTGTATCGCCTTGGAGAATACCAGCGAGAATATCAAAAGGCTCTGTTTCGCTATCCGGTGTCAGGACAGTGGAGCATGTTTGCATACAGGACTTTAATAGCTTCAATGATTTCTGTTGGAATGCCATAAAGACCTAAGATTTCGAACATTGTCTCGCGGTTAACAGAGTCGAAAGCCTTGCTGAAGTCAACAAAAATGAGAGCTGAAGTTTTATCGCAAAAAGTGATTTCTTCAAGTATTCTACGTAGTGTGAGAATTTGTCCAAGAGCAGAACGACCTGAGCGATAACCATTTAAATTTTTGGTTAGAAAAGGCTCTATTTTTGGACGGAGACGATTCAGGAGTAATTTGTTATATTTTTTTTCAGCTATAGGAAGTAATGAAATACCACGATAATTGGTTGGTAATGTCAAATCACCCTTTTTGGGAATGGGTATGATTTGTGAACGTAACCAGATGCTTGGGGAAACACGATTGGCAAATGCAAAATTACATAAATCGAGAAGCAATTGGTGAAAAATAGGGTCTTTCTACAAGATGGCCGGGATTTGGTCCGGACCAAGAGCTTTGCTTCGTACTCTTCAGAACAAAATTTAGTTCTGCAATGGTATAATCGCCTGTTGGAATGTTCAAAGAATTACAAATTCGAACTTTTTTTTGGGGGGGGGGGATTTATTTTCAGGTAGTGTTGCGGGATGTCAAAGAAGATTTTTGAAATGAGAAAACCAGTTTTGCAGCCATTGTGTCCCACTACCACCTTTGGCCGTTGTTGGTGGTTTTGATCCATTCCAAGAAAGTTCGTTTATAGTTTTCCAGGCTGCAGTGTTGTTGATTGATATGAAGATTGGGGATATCATCTATTGTCCGATTTATGAATGTCACTCGCGCCTCTAGATACGCGTAATCGAGGGACTTTTTGGCAGCTTTTAACTTGTCTTATATGTTCGAGATGGATGAGAAAGGTAAATAAATGAGATTTTCTCTAGCTTCTGTTACATTAGTATCTGCACATTGTAAATTTTTACGTTTTGGCTTTTTGGGAAATGTGGATAGAGCAACTTCCTCGTCAGCTTTAATCAAATTTTCATAGATCGAGTCAATGTTATCAAAATCAAGATGAGAAAGCTCTTGGAATCGAATGAACACGCCCATCGCATACTGAGAAGATAGATTTTTATCACGGGAGACTTTTCCAATATATGGTTTTCATAGGATCGGAAGGTGGCTTCTTCGAAACTCTCAAGCTTAGTTTCACTTTAGCAGAGACGATACGGTGATCGGACCCGACAGAGGAGAAAGATTAATATGCTCGACAATCTTTGATGCTGTTCTTCCATTTCGTACGGACCCAAATGTAGTCTGTCGCCATTGGGATATTCAAATGCCCACAGCTGGTGTTTGGATTTCATAAACTTGATTTGCTGGACACAGATTGAATTCCTCCACGAGGTCAACAAGGTGTTGACCATCAGGATTAGTGTTGGTATGAAAGGTGAACTTAAAAATCACAAGGTCCAAGCTTGGTATTGAAGTCACCGGGGATTAAAAGAAAATTGTGAGCTGGAACATTTTCAAGAAAAGATCGTAGTGTTATAAAACTGATGGATATCTGCGACGCTATGGTTGTGTGGACTGTAGCACGACATTATAGTTGTTTTGGGATTCCCCTCAAAATCGGCAATAATGACGCTTGGTGATAACATTTCTATGTTTGATAAATTTTCAAGTTTTACCGTCATTTTTCTCCAGCAATTTACGCTTAGACGGTGCCCTTCAGAGGAACTTTGTTTTGGCAATGAAGAATTTCTTGGCCGAATGCCCTTCCGGACGCCAAACAATGGCTTTCTCTTTTGTAAAGTTCCAAATTGTCCTCGCCCGCTCGGGGAGTTGAACCCGAAACCTCTTGGTTACTGTGTAACGGCACTAACCATTAAGCCACGGCTCCTCAGCTCTCTCACACTCTACGAGTGTTCAATTGGTGTCAGCTCTGTTCCTATCGCAACACGTAATAAACAAAACAACCCTGGTTTCATTATTCATGGCTTACACTGTTACATCAGATTGACTTCTTCACGAATTTCTAAATTACAAAACGTGGTTTCGTCAAGCGACCAAGTGAAATACGAAATTAAATGGCAACATGAAACAAGTGCTTTAAATAAATTTTTTAGTCATTCAACCTTAGAAAAAGTGCGTTCCAACAATAATGCTTGTGTGTTATTTGCTCTCTTGTTTTGGAGTATTAGCACTTAAAGACTTGGATATGGCGTTGGCGGTTCTATTGAGTGCCCCAATGAAAGCGCATGCTGTGTCCTTGCACTTCACTACAATTGAAAAATTCAATCTCTCTTCGATTTTACCTTTGGTGAGGTCCGTCTTGAGCAATTCAATTCATAGGGGTCATGGATACAGATTTGTGAATGAGCGTGACGGGAAAAACGAAACAACAATGCTTAAAAAGTATTTTAAAAATATCTTCAATTCTCAGAAAACGCTGGCCAAACCCACAAATCCTTTTCGCTTATCAGTAAATATTAAGTTACATATTTATTAAAAATTATTTACCCACAAACATATTGATAGCCCGTTAAGAAAATAGGAACAATAAGTGTTTGTAATACTTATGTCTAATATTTTACCGAACACTTTCATAAAGAATACTCCCCATTGTGTAAGTATTAAAAGAGAGAGCTTATACAAGCAAAATTTGGTGGATTTAGGAAATTCAATAGTGCGAATATGCAATTCTTTTTTAATTGCACGAATGATTTCAAAGAGTTGAAAATGTCTCCAAATCAGAAAAGAAAGCGAACCTGTAAGGTCTAGGTTAAACAGAACTGCTACCACCAAAATACACGAATTCTGACCAACCAGAAGAAAAAGAAAAAGACGAAGAAAACGAAGGGCAACTGCAATAGTAAATGGCTGAATGACAGGACTGTGACACGACTCAATATGTTTCACGTCAATTTCTATATTACATAATGTGGAAATAACCTAGTTCCGGGTCACTTTCAGAGGTCAGATTCTTACGTTACCAAAAATTTGTTGTTTAGCTGGCATACAGGCACATATTTCACGCGACTCCACATCAGATTCTTCAGTTCAAGTCAGTTCGCAACAGAAGCTAGTTGAATAGTCAATATTCCTACCAAAATTTAAACCGTCCATCATCACACTTGAAATATGATTTTACTAAGTTTTTAAACGGTTTCAAGTTCTTTAGCTTACGACATACAATGGAAGACTCATTTAGGTTTATATCGCCTTGGTAAGTAATCGATGCAATACTTTATAATGTAATACCGCACAGCGTGGCGGCTACAAATTTAAATAAAGAATACTAAATTATCATATAATAAGATGGAAAAACGGTCAAGGACGTGCAAAGAAACAGTTACCAGCGAGATTAGGACTGAGGACAACACAGGGACCCAGATCTCCTTTGTCACTCTATCAATGAAATGTTGTGATCAGGAAAGTGAATTCCACCATTCAAATGTTTAAGCGATTTTCATCCTTGACTTAAACTGACTCTAATGTGATATAATGGGCGACTAGGATACATAAGCTTACTTGTTAGGTATTCTAACTTGCATCAGAAAACAAGTTTGTAAACAGTCGATAACTTAAGATAATAAACCTATAAATGGAAAATAATTTGCTCTTTTGAGAAATAATCGTGCTTGATACTGACAGATGACATTGCAAGTACTTTCTACATATACAGACGTAGTTTGACGTTAGACACAACAGGAACTTGCCACCATTCTTAAAGTGCTTCATATGACTATTAACACTGCGAAAAAAGTTTGAATGAGAGGCTGTTCAACACCAATCAAGTGTAACAGTCGAAATGATGAAGATATTATCAATGGCATGCTGTTTTCCTGCTGCTTAATTCTACCCAATGGAAAAAATTTAAAATGAAAGTAGACACTATTTTTCTCAAAAATCTTAAAAATCTAATTTCACACAAAATAAAGACATTTATTCTAAAAAGGAACCAAAGTAGTCTAGTCTAAATGCTCATTAAAACTCGGCATATTCCTATTTGACTTTAAGTGAATATAATTTATTCACTTTGCAAATTACAGCTTTTTTTTATATCTCCGCAGCATCTTGATTTGCTTAGCAACTACCTTAATTTCGAGTACAATAATCATATTGCCAAATCTGAGATAGCCTGCATACATAAATTTGTTTCTGAGTATCAATTGGATAAGGAACAAATGAGTTAAACGATGATTAAATAATTAGTTAACCTGTTGAAAAATTGATCAACTAACTACTGAGATTATTTATTAATTACAATAAATAATTATTATTTATTGCTGTCCTAGCTGTCCAGGTTTGGATACCCATGACTTCCCTAAAACATTTAACAAAGAACCCAAAGAGAACATACTGCAACGTTATCCTCCTGTCAACGCGAACTTTGATGCAATGAAATAAGTTATACGAAACAATGTGAGGCATTTGATGTGCCTTCCACGTCAGACATACACAGCCTGATGGAAGACTCAAATAAAAAAACTCCAGCATACACGTGACAGAGGCAACACAGAAAAGGAGGTTATAGGTACTCCATAAACTGAGAGAAAAGAATAAAATGAAAGAGAAGATCGGTGGGGCATGTTTCGCAAACATCTTTACAAAAATATGCTTCCATAGCATAGAGGCAACAAGGGTTTACTCAATGCATGTTCAAAGAACTAGATTAACCACATTAACGCAAAAAGGGCTTCTTGGACCAATGCAACATGTTATGCTCAAAAGTGGTGTGCAGGTGTTTAATTATGGAACCAGTTTCCCAAAGAGAAAGTTGTACTAACATTGGAGATGCACTGTCTGAGCAACAAACAGAGGCCCTGTTTTAATACGTATTTCCCTAGAGACACAAAAACATGAAAAGAATAAGATATGGCCTTGGCTCTAAAATAGTAAGCCCCTAAGGTCACAGCAGGAGGAAGCTTCAAACGTTAAGAATGAGAAGACAAAGTCAAGGGAAAGATGACTGCACTCCGTAAACACCTGTAGTTCGAAAAATAACAGGATTTCAGTACATACATACATAAATATTCAAAAGGATTCAAAGGAAGAAAATAATTGAATAAAACACAAGTCAAATACGAGTAGCAAGGAGCACAGATAGGAGAATTGGTGAATCTGTGGCTGTTAATTCTCCCTATTTTAGCAATCAAATCCATTTCTTGGCCAAATTCAAATGCACCTTTTTTTCATGAGGTCAAATGCCATGTATGGGTATTTGTGCTGGGCAGTTATGTGAAGATGGCAAAAATAAGAAGTTTGTATTATCTGGGTGGGGTGGAGGCAAACCACCCCACCCAGATGATACAAAGATGATGGGGTGGGTTGTGGCTTTCTTGTTGGCATATCAAATACAACAGGGCAATAGAAGGTAGAAAATGTGGCTGATGATCGTAAAAAAAAGACCAAAACCAATTAGGACTTGAGAATGAGTTTTACTGTAAAGTGACAGGCTTGTCTTTTTCTTGCATGGGGAGCAGTTCTGATACCAGCTATGGGATTTGAATGGCACTGGTATCTTGCGAGATAATGCCGTTGCAATATTTTTTCGAAACGTTATAAATTTGCTGACCGGTGATTATGAGTTGAAACCCAATTGCCCAATTTCTATGGCCTACAATGGTCTGATAATACAGAAAGGCAAAAGAAGTGGTTTGTGATTTCCCTGCGGACACACTTTTTTTCTTTGTAGCCAAATTCAAAATAATTGCCAAGGAAGTAAATTGCACACATCCTGGGCTGTTTTTTCTTTCGGCTGTGTGCAATCATTTTGAAAAGAAGAAAACTGTTGACAAATTTACTGATATTGTACAAAAAGATAGCTCTAAGAGGCATCAATTAGCCTTTACAACAATAAGACTATCGATAAGCTGGTAACTTACTTTAGGGCAGTTTTGATTTCATTGAATGCTGTCATGGATTGTTCATATGAAAAGGCTTTTAGCTTGTTTGAGATGAGAGATAGTGTGTGGGACATTGCAAAAAATGTATAATTACAATGAAAGGTAGACATTTACTATAGAAGGATGGCATAAAAAGGAGTAACACTAAAAAATGATTGTAGGTCCAGGGCCAATGGGTTAATGGATGAGCGCTGGAGTATTGTATAATCTTATTCAAAAGATGTATGCCACCTAAAAAAGAATTCTTGTTAGCAGGTTGGACAATTATGTGAAACGTCCATTCAAAGGTATCAAGTGTAATCTTGATGTCACACCAGATGACGAAGAAATGCTGTTTATTCGTGAAGAGGCATATTGGGACTTGTTAACTAAAATAACACACAAACCCATTCCCCAGCTGTAACACATGTACAGTGATAAAGAATAAGTAACAATGCTTCACAAGATCCAAGCCAATTACTGAAGTATACTTACATCTTCTTCGGGGAAAATAATGAGCAGACTATCCTCTACTCAGAAAAAGATGAGGTTTTATATGCATGAAATTAATAAATCATTGTTTCTAACAAATGCATTGACAAGCTCAGAGGACTATCTGGTGGCTGATCACCTTTTTCATCTCAATGAACAATATGTCACTGTTCCACAAAATGATGATAAAAGTTTGGCGTGCCGAAAAGCCTGCATCAATTTGTAAAGGGTTTGATTCCAGTGAAAGGTATAGCTTGATACTGTTACGCTTTAACGACAGTTTAGGGAAAAGTGGTTTAAATCATTACAAGTGGAAATACCACTCAAACTGAATGAAAAGCATTACGAAAAAATCAAGAGACATTTTCTTCCCTACATAACTAGGCACACTACAATTTCTTTAACACTTGGAAGTAAATGAGATTCAACATGAGGCCGAATGCAAACATCAGATATCATACTAAACCTAAATAAAAAAGAGGTGGCAGGTTATTAGAAGTTTAGCTTATCATGATATAGGTTCCCGAATGGAATCTTCCCAATTCCATGCCGAATCGAGGCTTCCTAATTCACGGAAGTGCTGCATTTAATTTATCTGTTATAAGTGGCTGATTAATAATTACGAAAGTGGGGTAAAACTGGCAATCTAAGTGAAAAAAACCCAACAAAACAACAAAAACCCAATCACTATCACTTAGCTCCAGACACCTAAAAATCCCAAAACAAACCGAACACATTCTAACCCCTGGGTTACACAAATTCGAAAACATCTGTCTGGTAACAAAAACATTCTTGATACAGACTCCTTAAATGAAATTTTCTAACCTTTACATTTCCTACTAGTGGTGAAATCAAATTGATTTTCTATGAATCGAGTCTCTGACGGATCAAAAAGTCTAACGGAATAGTATTTTTAATGGTACTACGTGTTTAAACAGTTATGAAACGTAAAAATAAATGTTGTCGGAGTAAGTACATGATCCAAAAACTAATAAATAAACTTGGTCAATGTATAATCACAAATAAATGTACCTAAATGATACAGGCTCCGATAAAAAAAAGGTTTATATTTTGAAAGTACGGCTGACATTTGCCGTAAGTACCCACAAGGCCTAGTTGCCCTAAAATCCCACATTTTACTTTTAAACACAAAAAAAACCCAACCTGCAGGTCTAGATTCGACTTCGAAAAAACAAAAGCAGCAGAATGACAAAGTAGAAAAGATAGCCTAAAAAATCTAATAATTACAAAGAATTAATTTCAAAATTACCCTACAAATATAGCTGTTTACCTTAATAATATACAAGTATTAAAAAAATAATCTACTTCACTGAAAATTTAAACTCTCTCAAGTAATACAGTTTGTCAGGAAAATTACCCAAGGGTGCCAAATACGTTCTACTGAGAAACTGTCATCCATGACAGCAAGAACTGCACATTATGGAATCGACCAAAGTATAAGCTTCTTTTTTCCTTCAATGCTTTATGGTATTTATCGTTGCCAGGCGGACTTGAAGCTACAGGTAAATCTTGATGCATGTTGATGCTATTTCTTTAACCTAAATCTTATGGTTTTATTCTGTCTCATTATAAGGATATATTGGTTGATGGCTTAAGTTCATTGCTGGTACTAACATGTAAAGAGTACTTATGAATTTTGTGCATTTCTGGTATTAAGTTGAAGAAAACATGAACAGCATGAATAAAGCTCTACTCCAGGTCGAAGTAATTCAGAGTGGTCGATTCAAGCAACATTGTCTTCAAAAACTGCTGTACACTACTAAAACCGGAAATATTAATAAGCTTTCTAAAAAGAATCTCTGTCAAATTGTATCGAATCAATATGATGTATTTCCTTTTAGTCTTTTCACTTTCTTTAATTCTTATCTTTTCAATGGGCACCAATACACACTAATACAGCGAGCGTTTGCACTGCATCAGCACCAGTGACTATCAAGGTCAAAAATGTATTCCCTATATTTGAAGTTCCTTTCTGCACCAATTAAGCAATCCCAACTTTCACGTTTCATGTTTCCTGGGGAAAAAATGTGACAAGAGGTGTTGAAAAGTGAATTTCAAAACACGTACAATTTCAACAAAAATAGCGTATCTGCCAGGGTCTTGCGTGATTGCATTCCGTAAAAATGGTTTGTTGATTAAAATAGGCATATTAATTTGTCTATTATACTACTTTTTATTCTTTTAAAGTATTAAATATTTAAGGGAAGTGGAAGGCGGGGAGAGAAAACAAGTAAGAAATTCATTCAGTTCACAGATCACTTCGTCCTGTTTAAGTGAGTATTGAAACAGGAAGAAAATTACTGTATGATGCGAAGAGACAGGCCTTTAAAGCCTGTGGATCAATCTGGATTGACTGGAATAAGCACTAATTGTCATACCACTATCATTGGATACATGCAAAGCTTACACTAAGGGTGGCTATGGTGAAAAAAAATTGACCACCATGGTATTTAGTGTTGTATTTTATTTGGGACTGGCAGGTTGACCCTTTGACATGCATAAATCACTGATTATTTAAAATATCACTTCTGGTTTTGTCAACCATGCCTTCTTCAATCCATAAAACATCCTGGTAAAGTACCATAACCTCAGCATACCACAGCACAGACTCTTGAATATGTCTCAAAACTCAAACGTCTTACTTTGGCTGCCGAAACTTCAATGGACAAAAAACACCGAGGCGAAAGGGTTTGCATTTTAGTACCCGCGGGTTGTATATCGCACCCGTACATAAAATAGCGACAATTTAACCTCCGGAATTCGCAATTATACTATGGAATATCCTTTGTATGGAGCAAAAACGCCAGTTGCGAGTGACGTGGAATCGTCGTGTTTAATTGCAAATGAAAAAAACATTAGGCATTTTACCAGAAATTTTTTTTTTGAAAAAAAATGATAACAGGGTCACTCAGTCTCTGGTATTTAGGTGCTACTCTATCAATTCTTATTCTAATGAAATATTTCCTTTAATAATTCGTAAAATTCTGATGGCAAAGGAATACTTAAGACCAAGTAATGTTATGCACAGGGCACAGCGCCAAGTCAATAACCATTACAAATATCTCTTTATCTTTTAACCCGATACAACAGTTGGGTGTGTAATCATAAGTTCTTTCGATTATCCTGATTAACATAAAAATGGGTAGTACACTGTAGTCCTAGCTCTGGATGACTACTTGCTTTCGGTGTTTTAAACTCATTCTTTATAGTTACGTCCTTGCAAAATTACTGAATACTTTGAAATCTAAAAGAAGTGGACTTTCACTTTGTGCAAACACTTTAAGGTATCAAGGGCAGTAGTTTACCTCCAAGGTATGGCTCTTAAACTTACTCTCTAGCGTGCTGGAATTAACGAGCGGAGCAGTAAAATCTCTTCTTAATCTTAGGCCATCCAGTTGACTTAAACATTCATTAGCTCCGATTCATCTTAGCCTCATGGCGTCTCAGTTACTAAGAACACGTATTTCTTTGTTTTGTTTTTAACGTCACTTTTCCCAGTAACTGGACTCAGACTCACTTAGTTTTGGCAGTGAGACATTTCTTGGCCGGGTGCCCTTATTGATGCGAATTAATGGCTTTTTCTTTTGTAAATTTCCAAAGTCTTTTCACCCGATCGGGGAATCAACCCGAAACCTCTTGGTTAGGGTGCAGCTGCAATAGCCATTAAGCCATTGCCTCCTCGTTACCAAGAACACATTGCGTACCTTAAATAATGAACATTTTAACTCATGTGCCGAACAACAAAAACAAAACACACATTTCACATTAAACAAGCAAGTTACTTGACATGTATCTGTTAAAAGTCTCTCTTGAAAAAGGTCCTACCTTGAACATGAGCTCTAAGCAATTGGTGGCAATGTGGACAGGGACTGCTGTGACGAGTTTGAGGACCTTGTAGTGTTGCTTCCGCTTCGAAAAAGTCGGCGCCTTCGTATTTCTTCCAGTTTCTCAAGTGATGGCTCTGAAGGCAATTCATCATCCTTAAATGACCAATTTCTGTGAAACTTGCCTGGTAAAAATGGTGCACGTGCAATAGTATGTACCCAAGTTTCAAGGCGATGTATCACCATGGATATAAACTGGCAAACAAGGACCAAAGTGTAAACAAATAAGAAAGCAACACTTGCAAAGGAGGTCCCTAAAAGTGCCAACTTTTCTCCCTGGCTCATTACGGTCACCATGAATGTCAGCCAAAGTATATTGGATATCACTAAAACTAACAAGGCATTATCCCTCATGTCACCTAGCTTTTCTTTTAAGGCAATGCTTTGCCCAAAGGCTGCTTGCTCTGGCAAAAGACACATTTCACGTAATTCGGACCAAAACATGTGCTCTTCTCCGTCATCACCATTGTCCTTTTCTAGGGATCTTAAAATCACTCTGTCAATATCTCGCTTTGCTTTCCGAATTCGACGTTGAGCTAGAAAACAAAGAGAAATGTATAAGGCCGGAGAAAAAAATAGTGCGTTAAGTACCTGGGAGCAAGCAGAAACATAAATATACAACAAAGAAAATGTGAGTGTGGTCGCACATAATAAATCTTTTAATTCTCGAGACAAACACATAGAAGCTCGGTGCACACATTTTCTACTCATAATTTTTTTAGTTACATACTACAAAAGTCAAGATTTGTCTTTTTAGCACAAAAAGTTCCTGTGTACATTCAGAACTTAAATATCGGAACTGATTAAAGTCAGTCCCAGGCCTTGTCTACCAGACTAAACTCCAAAATAATAAACTAACCTGCTGTTGGGTACTGTAGCATCCTTAATGCGCGCATTAGCTTCCTAAGGTGGCCTTCTTTTTCAATTTCCAAAGTGTGCTGAAGCACAGATCTGTCAATGAATTTCAAATCTGCCAAATCTTTTGGTTCGGTGTACGAATTTCTTTGAAATGCCGACCAGTACTCTTCCAGCCCCAAGTTAATTAACCATTCCTCCACGTCATCCTATATAAACGAGAAACAGGTAAGTAGGCGAAGATTTAATGGTGTGCCAGGGGTGTTTTAAGTATTTTTGCATAGTTGGGTCCGGCAGATAATAGCTCAATAAATACAATAACTTTTGAATGAATTTTCCACTATTCTCTGCAACAAGAAATATATAAAAAATTGTCCTACTCTAATCTTGTCTTGTTGAGACTTACGACTTACTACCTACAAACTGACCCGAGCGGAAACTCCAACAAAGCTTGAGTCTAGCCACCAACAAAGGACAAAAGCTGGAAACGTGAACTGGGAAGTAGGGTCCTCGTATACTGAATTTTCTTTCTGATTTGACAATTTCACAACTTGTACTCAAAATGAGTAAAATGAACAACAAGTATTATCGAATTTGCCGTATACCATGTTTAATTACTGATATCATAATAAATTACTTAAATGTACAAATATAAATGCAAAAGTCCATTTTATGCAGCTCTTACAGTTACAACTACCCTGTCTTAACACTACGATGATGACTATCAACTTAACACAGTTCATCATTACCTTAAAAAGATATGAGTTGAACTCCACGAGGGACAAAAACCACTTAACACAGGGGTTCCCATTTATGACGCAAAAATAAATTAATTAGGAAGTAATCATGGAAGCGTAGTTAAACACGACATCAGCTAATTCGTATCATAATAGCTTAAAGTTGAAAGGAATTGCTTTTAAGGAAGAAATGCACAAAACGAAAGGCAGCATAGACTCTTAAAGTTCCAAAAACAATTGCTAATTGCTGTGGACTTGAAAATATTTTGTTTGTTAAATAAAAAGAACTCCATCGCTGTAAGCTTCTGGAGGAAGTTGGTCAGCATAGTTTCAATAATAATTTGAAAAATAATATGATTTAATAAATAGCAGAAACACAAGACTCGCTGTGTATTATGAAATATTAGGTAAATGAAGGAAAACAGAATCCAATTTATCGAAAAGCAGAGGAATAATAAAAGGCCTGCAGAAATCCCAGCTAGAACAATAATAAACTCCACGCATATAATTTAAGATAAAAAACTGCAGCAAGTTGCAGCAAGAATTATGACGGAAGAAAAAGTCATTTGTGAAACAAAACCTACTTCTTTAACATCCCCTTACCAAATGCTTATTTCGCTATTACAGGGCTTAAATCTACTTATACTATTTCTTAAATACGATGAATATCCTATAAACAATTTGCGAAAGAAAGAAGGGATTAAGGAATATGGAAATTTTAAGAAACAAACCAGGATTATTTCACGAGTGTCACTATTAGCAAGGATAGAAGCTACATTAGTAAATGGATTACATTTTTTTTTTCTTAATTCTTTTTATAATTTCAATTTACTGGTTTCATCCTTCTCCCAACCTAATCTGTACAAACATAATAGCCTGCCAATGATTACGAAGGAAAAAATGGGCGCTATACCTTCGGGGTCATGGCCAACGACCGACCAGGACCCTCTTGGAAGGAAATCTGACACTTAATCAATTTCAAGACAACAAACTTTGCTTTACGTTCTATTCAAATAAAACGCCAAAAGGAAAAAGTTTCTTTCAGATACCGAGTTGCAATGGGAACTGTGTATACAATGCTAAACCACTAAGGATGTTTGCGGTGCGCACCAGAGAAAAATCAATGGCTGGAAATCAGGTCAGAGTAAAAAAAACCCAACGAAATGTTACTCTATTGTTAAATAAAATAGGCGGAATCAGACTTCAAGTACATTAAAACGAAAGGCCTCTCAACTACTGATACAAAAATGTACCAAAAGTGTTTCACACCATTTACCAGTGATAACGCTTACCCGCTTTCAAAACTATATAAAACTATTAATCGAAGTACTCCGGTCAACTGTTAGGGTTCCACTCGTCACGACTACAAGTATGTCCGCATTCTTTACACTTGAAAGTAATGTCACGTGCCACGACTACAAGTACGTCCGTAATCTTTATACTTGAAAGTAATGTCACGTGCCACGACGTCCGCAATCTTACATTAACGTAATTTGGCTTACACTAGTCCTAAAGATATATCTTACAACTCAGAAGTAAACGGTTTTAATTGTAAACTAACATACACCATATATAAATGAAACCTAATAATAAACTTTCAGTGTTCAATAAAAAAACATAAAAGTACCAAGCTGGAGACAAATGCAGGGTAAATCACACGAGTGGATGGTTGACAACATATATGCAATACTTAGTTTACCAATGGATCTGGATAATTCGCTGTTTTCATGGCAAGGCGGAAAATTTTTTAAATTACCAGAGGTGCATTTCCCAACCCTCCTCTTACCTCAATAATACAAACACAGCATTAATATGAAATTAAAAGTTTATGATAAAAGAATACAAACCGGGACGTCCTCAGCTATTTCGTCTGGTGGAAGGCATTGAATTTCAAAGAGAATTTTCTTTCTAAATCCACGATTTGATATTCCAATGTCGATTAAGTCCTGCGAAGAAAACAGTGCAGATTTTAATAACTTATGCTAAAAGAAATTCATGTTGTAAATCCTATGTGTTTATAATTTGAAATCGATTAACATCAAATATTGCAAATTTTGTAGGCATTCCATTCAATAATAGTCTGTATCTCCTCATTACTTCCACGATTCGAGTAAAACGAGTATTGTATCAAGTAAAAATTAAAAAATCTAAGTTACCATTCAAAGCAAGTAGGAAAAGAACCGTCTTACAGAATATCTTTTGATTCGTGTTACAAGACAAGGTTCATACACCTTCAACTAAATTTTTTTCTTCATTATTTTCACTCAGTAAAACAAACATTTTGTCCCCGAGTAGTCATCCAAAATATATCTTTCTATGCTAACACCCTCTTACTTTTTCTTATTTGTCCAATTACCAACCAAATGAAATAATCATAGCTAATAAACCACTAGAACATTGACCATTAAATCAAGCCGTTACATTCTGATTCCCTCACTGAAATTCAGGCTAATAGCGAATTAAGAATCAGTCATTGTTTACACTTCAAATGAATAGTTAAGGCCAACAAGTACAAGCAAAATAAACTCAATAAGAAGGGCTTTGGATTGACGTTTCTGACATATTTTTTCAATTCGGGCAAAATCTATTCAATTTCAAAATGGAGCGCTGTGCTTAGAACATTGATCCGTCCCTTTTTCGTTTTAAAGGTTAAAAACAAACTCCAAATTTTAAAAAGAATCAAACAATTACACAGAACAAAATGAAGTTTATTTTGAAGACGTTTCCATTGGAGTATACAAATGATATTTCAGAGTTTAATGCACTTTTCAGCAATTCTACCAACTGTCTGCTCCAGTTTTCTTATATCTAGTGCTTGCTCTAGCGACTTTCATTTCAGCGCGTCAGCTTAAAAAAAAATAAGAAGAAGGCCCGTACTTTTCTCTCCATCTTTCATCATAGACATTCTTCCATCCAGCTTTGATCGACACTTATCCAGAAAAGAATTTTTTTGCTTGATTTCCTCAAGTTTTATGGGGAGAAATTCGTCGACTGATTCGTTGAAATCCTTTCTCCAAGGTCTTTTCTGGTGCTACAGATAATCATGGTACCTACCCCTTGCTTGATGACAAGGGCTTATTAGATTTTTCCCAATATCTAAGGTGAAAGGCTTGAGGTCATTTGCTAGCAAATGGCATAGCAAATAATTAGCCTTTACAACTGGTTTTTCATTTACGTTGTCATTGAGAACACCATGATTCGATGAAAAACCTCTCTTTACACCTGCCAGACTATGGCTAAGTCCGAGTATAATCTTTATTACAGAGGAAAGCTTGAATTTCGGAAGCTTGATCGTCTTGAAATACACTTCATACTATGGTGGCATTTTCCTAACATTAACAGCTGTTTCTTTTTCACCTTATATTAAGCTATATTGTGATACGATTTTGTCTGCGATGCAGGCAAGAACTACTTTCAATGACACTATGCAGATCACAAGTACTAGTGTCAATCATTTTGGTAGGGACTGATATTACCTAGCGACGCTCTATCAACTTTGCATATAATTTGTGACTGACCGAGGGTAAGTTTTGGCCATATCAATCCCCATAATTCAGTCAATGAAATGTTGAAATAAGTCTTGATGAGCAAAATGCATCGTGTTTTCAAAAGTTAGTTTTCATCGTCTCAATATCTCAGAATCGTGTCCATCTGGGGCATCTGGGTTGAATGGTTCAAACTTACATAAAAAAACCCCAACAATGTAAGATGACTTACATAAAAAAAACCCAACAATGTAAGATGCATTTTCAACCTTAAACTAGAGCAGATTTTTCAACCATGGCGCAAATCCAAAATTTGTTAAATACTTCACTGTGTCAGGCTCACAATGAAAGTTAATAGCAATTTAACTATCGAGAACACAGTTCTATTTGTTTCATTGCAGTGGAAAGCGTCCAAATAATTTTTGCTTTGACTACCTGCCTGTTTCCCAGGCTAAGCAAAATTGTTGTCTGGACCTTGTTTTATGAGTTGCTTGCTTCCTCGACATCAAAGGCAGGGGGTGCTTCTTNAAAAAAAAACCAACAATGTAAGATGCATTTTCAACCTTAAACTGGAGCAGATTTTTCAACCATGGCGCAAATCCAAAATTTGTTAAATACTTCACTATGTCAGGCTCACAATGAAAGTTAATAGCAATTTAACTATCGAGAACACAGTTCTATTTGTTTCATTGCAGTGGAAAGCGTCCAAATACGTTTTGCTTTGACTACCTGCCTGTTTCCCAGGCTAAGCAAAATTGTTGTCTGGACCTTGTTTTATGAGTTGCTTGCTTCCTCGACATCAAAGGCAGGGGATGCTTCTTGGTAACAGGTAGCTATAGAAGTTCAAGGTACCCCGTTCTCGCTCTGTTACGCTTGCTCCCCTTCGCATGTCTGTCGAGTGTTTTAACAACCATGTTGTCCAGGAGAAGATAAATGTTCTTGAACCATTTGCAATGAAACTTTTTGCTGTTACTGGGTATCTTAATCTAATCCTTGAAGCTTGGATCATCAGGCCATCGCTCCGTGAAGTACGCCCGAAACCTTTCAGACATGCCTCCAGGTCAGAATAGGTTAAAATTATTCAGAGCATAGAATCCAATGAAAAGTATATATGCCTAGACCTATGATTTGTCGTAAGGTAAGATGACAAGCGAGTATCAAAATCCCATGATTCAATGGCTTTGTACTTCACAAGACTATAAATTGAAAAACAGACGAAAAGTGTACAGGAAACATGGGGAAAGACAGCCCAAGAAACCAGTACTATCAATCAATAAAGCAGTTTCTATTATCTTTGAATTAAAAAATTAAAACGCAGACGATAAAAGATTTCTGGAGTCTTTTCTGAGACTGTATGAAATATGAAAAGTCCTAATATTTTATGGCACTTGGTGATTTTTCCTAATATTATCCAAATACAGCGTTTTCTTCCTAATTTTTCCCGAGCCTATGAACCCTGAAAGAAGCGACGGAACAGGACGCATCAACAAACATGGTCTCTCGATTTCTTTTTTGATAAAAACCATGGCAGTCGATGTTTTGTCTACGTGTTTGTCTGCACCACGCTCATGGTCAAAACTTCAATACTTTCGTCACTTTGTGAAGGATCTAACCTTACTAAAAATGGTAGTAATGATATGGTGGAGAAATCGTTTGAAAATGGCATTAAAAAAGCAAACCGAATAAAAAAAATCAAATGGTGGAAATCAAGTAGCAGAAATTACAACGCCTGAAGGAGTGAGATTTCTTTAAAAGGCGGGTCAAAACGTAAAACATGGGCAATTAATTCGCCTTGTGAGGGCTATGTGCCTTGGTGGAAAAAACTGGCTAACAATGCTACATTGTGATAAAAACAGGGTACAGAACTGAAAAAAAACCAAAGGGGAGAGTTTGAAGATGTTTCACAAGACTCGATTTTAACCAACACAGGGAAAAAATGGGCGAACGAAAACGAAGTGGAGCTGGGTAGGTACCCAGAAAAAGGATTCCTGAAAACAGCAAAGCCAAGAGATTTTGGTTAAAAAATAAATACCAAAATAAATACCAAAACAAATAGATACCATTTTAAGAACAAATGAAGTACAATGCTGCATTCCAAAATAAAGTGAAATAAAAAAAATCTGCCTAAATTCCATGAGAATATGGTACTTTTCGGAAGAGCGTACATATCATGGGCATGTGAGAATCCTATTCTTCCCAATAACACCATCCAATAACGGTTAAAACATTGCACAGGCAAAGCTTTTTTGAAAAAAGATGGAATAGCATCAATGTTTAGCTTCAGGCCAGATATTCTTAGTAACGCCGACCAGCACAGTCTGTATGAGGGTACCTGGAATCAGAGTGGAAGATATTCCATGTTGACAAACTATGTACTATTAGTGACGATGTATATGTCCAAGCACGGAGTAGATGAGTGGCTTGGCCAACCCGGCTGCAAATTAATGTTGCCATGCCAAAATACCAACACTTCAGCTGCAAAAAGCACCAAACATAGCTCAAACAAAACCAAGCATAGAAATTAAAGCCAGTGAATAATATCTGTATAACTAATTATGATATCAATTTATGTCTTCAAGCGTTGTCTAGAACAGTCATCAGACTATCGATTACTAACAGCTTGTAAATAACGCGTTGGGGAACTGAGTTAAAAAACAACAAAATGGCTACACCAGAAACAAGATTGCCTTAGGTGTCAAGTACAATAAACATGAGGTGTTGAACGAATGAAAAAAGGTAGCATTTCTGTCAACAAAAAAAAGTGTCACAAATAATACTGGAAACAAAACAATGGAGCAAAAAGATGCTTGAGACAAAAATACGTGAAGCATTTTAGCTGTAAACACATAATGAGTGAAGCACGCAGGTTCACATAAAATATTTAGATTTTATTAAGTGACCATTACGATACCTTCTCCTTCATTCCTGTTACAAAACTGACGTTGTCATAGCCATGGTCTATGAAATTTTGAATAAATTGCTAAAAAGAAACAAAAAGTATCCAAATACATGAAAAACTTTACGAAAATACTTTATACCTTAGTACACAAAATTACCACATAATGACGTTTACAAAATCTATGCAAAATTTACGCAGGCCTTAGTTGGGAAAATAATAACTTAGGTCTATCAATATTTCATGGAAACAGCATATCCCCAATAGTCACCTATATGGAGAACTACCTCCAGTATCCATCAAAGTCCAACAGAGAAGAATGCGGCTAGCCGGACATTGTGTCAGACACGAAGAAGAAGTAGCCAACAAACTTGTCCTATGGCAACCAATGGATGGGCATGGAAATCGAGGAAGGCAAAAATTTACATATGTAGACAACATATTGCAAGACGCGGGGCTGGACAATACAGCTGATCATGATGGATAGAGAGTGCTGGAAGGATTGTGTCTCCATACTTGGGCGATGTGAAAANGCTTCAGGCCAGATATTCTTAGTAACGCCGACCAGCACAGTCTGTATGAGGGTACCTGGAATCAGAGTGGAAGATATTCCATGTTGACAAACTATGTACTATTAGTGACGATGTATATGTCCAAGCACGGAGTAGATGAGTGGCTTGGCCAACCCGGCTGCAAATTAATGTTGCCATGCCAAAATACCAACACTTCAGCTGCAAAAAGCACCAAACATAGCTCAAACAAAACCAAGCATAGAAATTAAAGCCAGTGAATAATATCTGTATAACTAATTATGATATCAATTTATGTCTTCAAGCGTTGTCTAGAACAGTCATCAGACTATCGATTACTAACAGCTTGTAAATAACGCGTTGGGGAACTGAGTTAAAAAACAACAAAATGGCTACACCAGAAACAAGATTGCCTTAGGTGTCAAGTACAATAAACATGAGGTGTTGAACGAATGAAAAAAGGTAGCATTTCTGTCAACAAAAAAAAGTGTCACAAATAATACTGGAAACAAAACAATGGAGCAAAAAGATGCTTGAGACAAAAATACGTGAAGCATTTTAGCTGTAAACACATAATGAGTGAAGCACGCAGGTTCACATAAAATATTTAGATTTTATTAAGTGACCATTACGATACCTTCTCCTTCATTCCTGTTACAAAACTGACGTTGTCATAGCCATGGTCTATGAAATTTTGAATAAATTGCTAAAAAGAAACAAAAAGTATCCAAATACATGAAAAACTTTACGAAAATACTTTATACCTTAGTACACAAAATTACCACATAATGACGTTTACAAAATCTATGCAAAATTTACGCAGGCCTTAGTTGGGAAAATAATAACTTAGGTCTATCAATATTTCATGGAAACAGCATATCCCCAATAGTCACCTATATGGAGAACTACCTCCAGTATCCATCAAAGTCCAACAGAGAAGAATGCGGCTAGCCGGACATTGTGTCAGACACGAAGAAGAAGTAGCCAACAAACTTGTCCTATGGCAACCAATGGATGGGCATGGAAATCGAGGAAGGCAAAAATTTACATATGTAGACAACATATTGCAAGACGCGGGGCTGGACAATACAGCTGATCATGATGGATAGAGAGTGCTGGAAGGATTGTGTCTCCATACTTGGGCGATGTGAAAATCGACCAAGATAGATAGAATATCGATAAAATTGATAAATTCGATAAAAGCTACTTACAGATGACATTAAATTAGCCCTACAGCATGAAGGATAAAAGATCGGTGTATTAAATTTCAGTACCAGTCAGAAAATTGGATAGTAGAAACAGTGGGGGAAAAAACAAAATACCAAATCCGAATTCTGGTTACTGATTGCTTATTAATAAAAAAATCCTTTTTCTATAACTTCTTGCATTCTTACCCCAAGAAAGCGTTAAAATCTTAGTTACAATATGTGTGGTTTATGGCAGCAACAGGAATCTAAAAATCGTACAAAAAAGGTGACAACAGTTTTTTATGTTCATGTCGTTGTAGGTCGACATTTCAAAAAAGCATTTTGACCTATCGAGACGAACACAAATGAAATCACCAGTAATGGTGATGATGACGATCATAATGAAAATGACTACCACAATGTTTAATTTATGGCGTTACAGAAAAGATCGTTACTGGATTTAGAAATTACAGGGTTTTTCGTTTCCGTTTCCGTTTCTAAATCTACAATTTTTACAAAAAAAATTTTTCTTTGAAAGTAAACCCCTCTTCCAATCACAACTGCTATTGTCTTGCATGAAAATCATCAGATGGCCAAATTCACGTCACGGCCACCACCGGCCTGGAATGAAGTTAAACACATAGGTACAGGTTACATAGCAAGATGCTTAAAACTAGTTTTGTTTTCCTCATATTGTAACACCTCCTTTAAAAATGTTTCTCGCAATTTTTCTCTGTTAAAACTAAAAATGTCTGTAATATTAATTAAATTCTCTGCATTTCGCATAAGACCTCTTTAAAATTTTCATCCATTCGAAACTGGTGTGTAGCGACAATGGGTAACTTGCATTGGTTCAGAAACAATCATAACTCAGTTAAAAATAAAAAAATGAACATATATATTGGTCGATCCTGATTGGTAGTAAAAAACGGGTTCAACATAGCTGGCGTTTCTGCTACAGGTAATGAAAAAATGCTTCAGCACATACTTTCCAGAATATGACAGATACAGTTCAAATCGTTCATAGCAGACACCTGTTCATATCGGTCACATTTTCAGGAACTGACAGAACCACTGGCAAAACCTCACAAAACAACCTCCACACGAACACCCACATAGAGGGCATTGTACGAAACGGGCATTTCGTCGGACACAGAATGGCAATTTTACCTGTATATATAGGTACTTCGCAGGATTTTGGGGTTTTTTTTAAAGGAAAAGTATTGGATAAGAAAACAAAAGTATTTTTACGTCATACATCTGTTCACAATAATATTTAAAACGTTCTCAATTTTTTAATTTTATTTCTCCCCAGATAATCGCTCATTTGTCTTAAAAAAACTGTATTCGATAGAATTCTCAAGTCCACGCCAGCACTATTTTATTTCTCCCCAGATAATCGCTCATTTGTCTTAAAAAAACTGCATTCGATAGAATTCTCAAGTCCACGCCAGCGCTATGATACACTCTGTTTACCAATAACCACAGCTAAAATGCCATAGTTAGGCATTTCAAAAAAGCAGCAGAAAATCAATGATGGATGAATAGAAATGTGCACAAAAGGCCGGAAAAACTCATCTTGTTTCTTTTTTTCGATCTAGAATTGCAGTGGACCATAATATGTGGTATTTCTAACCTTTATGTTCATGTAACACCTAAGAAGATAAGATTGTGGAAGAGAAATACCAGTAAGCATGGCTGAAGAAGTTCAAGACAAAGCAAGGTTTTTTTTATCCACTTTAGCTTCTGACAACAGAATTTTACCGCGGGAATATTTATCATATGTAGAAACGCATTCTCAGAGAGTTAACAAAGCACAAGTTGACAGGCGTCAAAACAACAATGAGGGAGGTAGTGAAAACATTTTTGCATATGCTGCAAATGAGAAACATTTTTACGATGAGATCTACCGATGCAATGCCAAAGGAAAATTACGACTTCAAATGTTACGCATATATCCACTCAAAACAGAAAAAGATATAGAGAATAATATTCAGGTGAGAAATATTAAACACCGGTATTACCTATTAAAAATTCATTAAACATCCAAATAAAATTACTAATTTATTACTTACACTTTATGTTTAACTGTTGTATCTGAATCCCTTACAGTATATTTTTGTCCCTTAGAATGGCAACGCCCTCATATTAAATAACTCTATGTAGCGGCAATTTGTACATAGGCACATTTCTTGTAAAACTGCAGGTGTCCGGTATGTACATTTTTGGCTGCAACCTACCCACTTTGTCACAGATACATATTAGGGGGGCGTTACTGTGGACTTTGGATATTCACTTGTTCGGCGTTGAGGAGCGGTTGGTTTCCCGTTTCATGAGCCGGATCGAGCTCACCGGGGTGGTCTTCCAATCTGCCTCCAGCAGCTTACACAACAACAACAATCATAACAACAACAACAACAATAATAATAATAACAACAACAATAATAACAACAACAACAACAATTTTTGCTGCATCAGTAATGCACCGGTCTTTGATAACTTGCAAAAAAAGCTGGAATTATTCAAGTCTCATATAGCCCACAAACAAAAATGAGAATCTACACGCTTTTCTGCTTTACTTACACATTGTCTATTTGAAAGCAAAACAACAACAGCATTAGAATTCCAACAACAGAGATCCAACACTATTTAATCAATTGCTTTCCCCGTTGACAAAATACAACCTGAGCCTTTTAATGCTGGCGTTTTGGTCCAGACGAGTGCAAGCAATAACGACTGTCACCAAAATGAGATTTATATTTAAACCGACCTTTAAATTTTGTAAAACAAATCATTGCTTAATATACAACTTCTTAGGATAGTTTAGCTCTCCCACATCAATGAAAATGTTATCTGACATCAACTGGTCTTGAAATACTAACCCTATGCGGTCCAACTAGCCACTCTTCCACCGACAATGCTGCGTGCATTTTTGGAAGATTTGAGGAAAACTGCACTTGTTGCTGTCCAGGAAACCTGAAAACTGGCCTCTGTGCTACGTGATCTGGATCAATGACATCTAGAATGATAAACACCACATGCTGTTACTTTTAAGAAGCTAAATTTGGTAAACCCGGTTAGGAATGGCCTACGTTTGCCCTGACGCCTACTTTACGTTAAATCGAAATCAGCTCCTTTGGACATTACATGTATTTCACAGGCAACTAGATTTGTGTTTCCTTAAACCTCATTTCAAAAACCAGTATGGGAACAAAGATTTCGCCTGATCACTATGTTTAGTATTCCTGTAAGAAATTATTTTCAATAAACAACCAAATGTCTCTAAAGCAATGCTTCTCCAAATACCAGGGCAAATTTTTACCCAGAGTCAAGAGCTTCCCCATTCATTTTTATCGTAAAACTACAAAAACGCCACCAACTAATCAAAAATGGCTTTTCAAAAATATATTTATTCATCTATTTACTATGACAACAGCTACTGCTACAGCTGCTGCTACTACCACTACTATTTGTACTACTACTATTACTTGCACTACTACTACTTGCACTACTACTACTTGCACTACTACTACGTGCACTACTACTACTTGTACTACTACTACTACTTGCACTACTACTTGTACTACTACTACTACTACTACTACTACTACTCCTACTAATACTAAT
>RDPX01000152.1:298787-312404 GCA_003991215.1 Morbakka virulenta
CGTCGATTTGGAGTAAATTTTTTGAACTTGTGCCGCCCCTGGTGGTAAGTGAAAGTTTTTTGTTTCTGGTTTCTTTCCAAACCGATCTGCCTTTTGGCGGTGAGGGGAGGTTTGTTTCCCGTTTCATGAGGCCGGATCGAACTCACCGGGGTGGTCTTCAAATCTACCTCCAGCAGCTTACACACACACACACACACACACACACACACACAGGGGTCTTCTCACATGGGTAACACAAGGAAACGAGGCTGATTATACAACAAAAAAATTTGAAAAACGAGGTCACACGATACACCAATCATCTGTTTATCCCTTTGTGGAAACTGCTGACCAGCATTATTTCTGACGACGTCTACCAGCACCTTAAAACAAATGCTTTACTCCCAGACGAACGAAGGGGATGTCGAAAGAGATCCCAACGAACCAAAGATCAGTTGCTCATCGATAAAATAGGATTAAGAAATAGAAATGGAAGACATATGGCATTAGCAATTGGGTGGATCGACTAGAAAAAAGGTTTTAACATGGTGCCCATCTCTTGGACAAAGAAATAGATACTCTCTAAGTTGCAGAAAACAATAAAAAACTGATAAAAATAGCATGCGAAAACGGGAAAATGACCTAACATCGGGAGGGCGTTCCTTAGGTTAGGTTAAAATAAAACGAGGTATCTTTCAGGGAGACAGCTTATTCCCTCTTTTGTTTGTAACGTGCTTTAAAGCAATGTCATCCACACTCTGCAGAACAAAAGTGCATACTGCCTTGGTAAAGATAATCTCTGCTATGATCTACTTTTTTATGGAAGATTTAAATTCTCCGGAAAAGATGAGAAACACTTAGACACTTTAGTGAATACTGTTCGTACCTTCAGTAATGACATCTGGGTGGAGTACGGTATAAGCAAATGTAGCGTTTGGGTAATGAAGAGAGGCAAAATGGTCAAAAGTAAGGATATTGAAATTATAACTGGTGACCTCTTAGAAGAAATCGACTCTGAAAACGGATACAAATACCTAAAGATTCAAAAGGCAGACAACATAAATAAACACTAATAAAAGGGAATATAAGATAAGAATAAATGAAGAGTTTAAGAAAGGTATCACAACCACACTTAAACAGTAAGAATGTTAACTGGGCTTTAAACTCCAGAGCTGTGTCCTTAATCAGCTATAGTGCAGGTATCATTTGATGGTACGTGAATGAACTAAAAGAGCTGGATAGAAAAACAAGGGAGACTCTAACAATGCACAACATATTCTGAAAAAAAAAGGGGGGGGGGGAGGGTCGACAGGCTATAATTAAAACCATTTGAAGGTAGAAGAGGCCTCGTTGGCAGACAGTGTCTCTGTTGAAGGATGTTCTAAAGGAAGTGATTTTTGAACCAGTAGAGTCGAAATGCTTGCGCGAAATGTGGTCATAAATGCTGGGAGATCTAAATTGAAAGAAAAAAATGGTTTTGCACAACGTTAACTTTAAGAAATACGATTGTAGAGATAAACAATCATGGCGTTATTTATCAAATGACGATCTAATGAAACTGACAGAAGGGATGCTGCTGAAATACGATTGTAGAGATAAGCAATCATAGGGTTATTTATCAAATGATGATCTAATGAAACTGACAGAAGGGATGCTGCTGAAATACGATTGTAGAGATAAGCAATCGTAGGGTTATTTATCAAATGATGATCTAATGAAACTGACAGAAGGGATGCTGCTGAAATACGATTGTAGAGATAAGCAATCATAGGGTTATTTATCAAATGATGATCTAATGAAACTGNGGTTATTTATCAAATGATGATTAATGAAACTGACAGAAGGTATGCTGCTGAAATACGATTGGTAGAGATAAGCAATCATAGGGTTATTTATCAAATGATGATCTAATGAAACTGACAGAAGGGATGCTGCTGAAATACGATTGTAGAGATAAGCAATCATAGGGTTATTTATCAAATGATGATCTAATGAAACTGACAGAAGGGATGCTGCTGAAATACGATTGTAGAGATAAGCAATCATAGGGTTATTTATCAAATGATGATCTAATGAAACTTACAGAAGGGATGCTGCTGACAGCTTAGGAGCAACCTTCACGAGCTACATCCATCCAGCAACATTGGGACAAAATAGAACTACACCTATTGTGTAGAATGTGTGGCGAGTGAAAGTAAACTGTTGCATATGTTGTTTCCGACTGTAAGCAATTAACACTGAAGCAATACCAACACTAGAGGCACGACTTTGATGGTAGGCTGATATTCTGGCACGTAATCAGAATCAATAACATACCTCACTCAGACAAATGGCATAAGTATAAGCCAGAGTCAGTGCCTGAAAATAATGAAGTAAATATTCCGTGGGGCGTTAAGATCCAGGTGGATAAAGAAATTGAACGTAACAAACCGGGCATGTTGGTGCTTGATAAAAATGAAGGATGTTGTCCGTCCCTTTGATACAAGTCACTGATACGAAGAAAGAAAAAACTGTCAAGTATGAATTGATTGAGTGAAATAATGATGATTCCTGTTATTACTGTGGCACTGTGCACGATCTCAACAAGTCCCACAGCTGGCTCAAAGTATAATCCCGAACATCTTTGGAACCTTTCAGAAAGCATGTCTTTTGGAAACAGCAAAAATCCTCCGATTCGTGTTAAACATCTGCGGCCACAAGTCTTGGCTTGATTTTTAACCTAAACGACCAGCTAACCAACAACAATAGGCTAATATAGGAAAACATAATAATAATAATAATAATAATAACGATAATGATATATATATATATATATGATGGTTAAAGAATAAGTGGTGAGAAAGGAAAATGTATAGTCAATTTGCTCGAGGGATAAATAATGATGTAGATGACACAAAATCTTGAAATTGGTTAAGAAATTCGGATCTTAAGCCTGGGAGAGTATCATTGATTTTTTCCACCCAAGAAAAAGCATTAAGAATCAATTATTCAAAATTTCACGTCGATAAAACACCTGCATTAGCCCTCTGTATTTTGTGGGAGTCAAAGGAGAAAGCATTTCCCACCGCGTTTTCGAATGTAGAAAACTTGTTCAGAAACAATACAAGAGAAGGCATGACAGTGGTGCACAAATCATTCATTGGGAACTATGTGGAATGTATGGTTTTGAAGGAGAATGGAAATGGTATAAGCATAAGCCGCAAAGTGTGCTAGAAAATTAAGAGACCAAGATATTATGGAACCTGACAATTCAATATTACCACTTTATTCAGAATCGAAGACCAAATATTGTAGCTGTTGAGAAGATGAAAAAGAAATTAAAGATCATCGACGTAGCTGTTCCGAATGATGCGAGAGTAGGGGATAATGACCTAGAAAAGATAGAAAATTACCTGAGGCGTGAAGAAAACTGAAGTCATCCCAATTGTTTTGGTGCACAACGCACGGTTTAAAAAAATTGAAACATGGATAATAAAACAACACGACAGGCGTATTGCAAAAAGTGCGCTTCTTGGAACAGCAAGAATATTACGTACAATGGAAATGTGGACTTCCCTTGGGCTTTTAAGAAAGATAACACCTAATGAAGAGAACCAATAGAAATAAGGCTAATAGTTGTAACCAGGTCTAAAGGACAAAACTACCAGTGTAATACTGAGTGAAATAACATCAACCATCATCATCATCATCATCATCATCATCATCATCATCAACAACAGCAGCACCATACCAACAACAACAATAATAAACAAAAATAATTTTTTAAAATTCACATGGTTTTTATTATCAAACAAAACATATTTTCACCTTTACTTAGAGTAATACTTCACGATTCGGGCATAATTATTCAAGACGTTTGTAGCAGTTTTCACAAGCTTAAGACTTCCAGATTTTCCCACTATTTACTACGCAAACAAAATATGTAATTGGTTGTTCTTATCCATATGTTAATTATTACTTTAATTATAAAGCTCGTAGTCTTATCTGTTAGGTTACAGATTTTCATTTTAGATAGGACTAAGCTATCGTTACCTGTTACACCAATAGCACCAAGGCTTAAATTAACAAAAGAAACATTGTGATTTCTTGATAGAATAACAAGTAACTATTTATAACGTTGAGCCTTAAGATTTAAACTCTTCTTAATGTTTAGTTAAAATCAACAGCAAGTTACAATAATAAACTGTCACCTTAAACCACGGCAAGGTCAGGTAGTTGTTTTTCGCTGGTTACGATTGACGGGTTTGGGTAGCTATGCATGTCTAAAAAACTTTTAACCCTTGTCAATTCATTGTTTTGTAAATGTTTAGTGAAAATGAATCATGCCTCTGATTATATCTGAACTCTTAACAGTGCAGTTTTACATCCTCTGATGACATGATCCAGGGTTTGTAGTTCATCACAAAACTTGATGGCAGAGTAGTTCTTTATATCCCTTCTTTGAAAACTTTGAGTATAATCTTTTAGTGTTTTCGTGCATATTAACCAATTGTAACATCCAATCAATTGCGCTGTCTAGATATTGTAAATGACCAATAGTAGAGATTTTAAAGGAAAGTTCTCCTTCTATCAGACGTCACCCGCCTTTCTCTCTACTTACGTACAAACGCTCTACATCAGATTTAGGATGGTGCATTTTATTACACGTAAATTGTTTTCAAAGTTTGGTGTCTAGCCTCCTCAACTCAGAAAGATTCATCACATTGAAGCTATAAGTTACAACTGGTATAGCTAAAGAGTTGATTGCAGTTATTTAATTTTTAGAATTAAGTTCTGTCTTCAAAGTCGATCTCACCCTCCCAACACATTTTTTTTATTTCCTCTTTCATTTTGGCCTTCGTTAACACCAACATACTTGTACGTCTCTTCCTGATCTAGTTCCTTAATTAAAGACTTATCGTCTAGTATAACATTATGTGTACTCACCAATTTCCCCGCTGAAAACTTGCTTTAGCACATTTATCCAGCATAAATTCCATCTTAGTGTCATCACTAAATCTGATCACTATTATTATTATTATTATTATTATTATTATTATTAGCAGTAGTAATAGTAGTAATAGTAGTCGTAGTAGTAGTAGTAGTATTAGTAGTAATATTATTAGTAGTAATATTAGTAGTAGTTGTAGTAGTAGTAGTAGTAGTAGTAGTAGTAGTAGTAGTAGTAGTAGTAGTAGTAGTAGTAGTAGTAGTAGTAGTACAAGTTTAAAGTANTTTATTACACGTAAATTGTTTTCGAAGTTTGGTGTCTAGCCTCCTCAACTCAGAAAGATTCATCACATTGAAGCTATAAGTTACAACTGGTATAGCTAAAGAGTTGATTGCAGTTATTTAATTTTTAGAATTAAGTTCTGTCTTCAAAGTCGATCTCACCCTCCCAACACATTTTTTTTATTTCCTCTTTCATTTTGGCCTTCGTTAACACCAACATACTTGTACGTCTCTTCCTGATCTAGTTCCTTAATTAAAGACTTATCGTCTAGTTATTATGTGTACTCACCAATTTCCCCGCTGAAAACTTGCTTTAGCACATTTATCCAGCATAAATTCCATCTTAGTGTCATCACTAAATCTCATCACTATTATTATTATTATTATTATTATTATTATTATTATTATTAGCAGTAGTAATAGTAGTAATAGTAGTAGTAGTAGTATTAGTAGTAGTATTAGTATTAGTAGTAATATTATTAGTAGTAATATTATTAGTAGTAATAGTAGTAGTAGTAGTAGTAGTAGTAGTAGTAGTAGTAGTAGTAGTAGTAGTAGTAGTAGTACAAGTTTAAAGTAGTACAAGTTTAAAGTAGTACAAATTTTAGCCTTTCCCTAAAAAGATTAAAGAATGAATTGATAATATATAGAGAAAAACAGTTTAATAAGCAACTACTAATCTTTAATGCAGAAGATGCTTGTATATCTGATAATTTAGAATTTTCTACTACCATATGTGAAAACCAAAAGTAAATTCTCAATATAAATGTACTTACATCTGTGAGTTCTTGTTCACTGTCAACCTCGCTTCTTGTTTCAGTATAGTATTGCTCAATCGCTGGCTGATAATGTGGGGTAATAATCTCTCCTTGTCTTCCATCTTTTTTATTTTCCTCGTCTCCTGGTCTAAGACCGGGGGGAACACAACACCAACAAATATATTTCAAATATTCCTTGACACTTACCCCGAGGTCAACCCCTTCATTTTTGGGGCCTGATACTTTGTCTTCTCTTGTACCTTAAAGAAAGTGTTTACAAATTTGCATAAACAAGTAACAAATATTACAAAAGAATACAAAAGTCTTTCTGCACTAAAACGCTGTGCCTTTAATTCGGCACAAGATTCTTTTTCAACAACTTGAAGCGTACAGCCTTTACTATTAACACATTCATTAACACAGACTAGTACGATTAGTTTAGGTAAACACTTATAAAGAAAAAATTTGATTTCAATCTTCTGCTTGTACGTACCAATCACGACCATGTATCAGACCTAGGCAACGTGGTGACAGCTATAATAATCAAATAAAGTTCACTAGAAAACACTTTAACTGAAAACTCTATCTTTATAATAGTCCATACCACTAGGTTGAAAGGGGACACTTCCTGCTGCTTGTTCCCCATGCAACTTGAACATTTCTTGGCTAAAATCAAGAGTACCACCAAAATTCGTACACGTTTTTGTGGACAAACAGCTAGGATTTTTTGTACATGTTGCACCTTTTGTAAAAATAGATGCCTACTCTGTGCAGGCGTTTATTCATTTTTTCCTTTTATTATTAGTTTATTTCCTTCCTCAAATGCTACCTTTCAACACATGTACAAGCTATAAGTCTGTCGCTAACAACGAAGGAAAATGCAGGGGGTCAGTAGTTTCAGGATTGTGACTGCCGCTTGAACAAGTAACCACTTACACGGTAAACTGAAACTTAACCACCCGACGACTACTAATGCCTATCATTGGATCTGACAATGACAAGATCACTTTATCCTTGCTGTTCTGTCCTTGTTTTCGTAAAAACACAACTTGGGCATTAACACCGTTTTACGGTGGCGTAGCCCGGTACACAGGATCTCAAGTGACACAACTAACACAAGATTACAGCCAATCCTCTGCAATAGCGTAACCCGACTGAGTCTAATTCCTATTCAAATAGTGTAATGAGTAAACATTTGACAAATTTTCCAGCTCTAATATTTTCCCCCAATAACACTACCAGCAGCTAATTGACACTTTAATCTAATAGTTGATGCACGTCTCTAACACCCTTTTATGTTCACAAACATATTAGCAATCAAGTATCACGTTTTACGTGGAAAAATGCGAATAAGGCATTGAGGACTACTAATGTGCATTAGCATATTGTTCATTATTAACTCAAAGGGGAGCGATATTCTGCTTTTTGTTATTGTAATAAAAAGCTGAATCATGGCAAAAGAATCGAGAAAGCGAACACTGAAATTAACACGATGGGGAATGCTGGACGACTATCTGGGTGATCAAATTGTTCTTCAAAATTTCTTTCAACACATATGCTATCAATTCAAAATAAAATTCTATAAGCAACAAATAAACAGGATACTAAAATTCCAGTGCCAGATAAATGCAAGCTAACCACAAATTTTCAAGTACACTGTCTTTAGTTAAAACTTACCCCAGGATCTATCCGTCAGATTTGCCACTGAATAAATGGTCAGAAGCAAGTATCCTGAAGGTAGACAAAGTAAATACCATAGACCATGAACTAAAGCTACGAATTCAAAGCCATGAATCAGCGCCGTAACAATAAACAGTCCCACCATGGCAAAAAGGTACCATGTTGTTGGCAAAAGATATAGTGTCTCCATTTTCGGTGGCGCAGCTGTTGAGTGTGGAGGCAATATCGTTGGTCTACTGCCGTTACCAAACTTCATAACATGCAGCAAATCATTTGTTGTCGAACTGTTATGGTGTTGATGTTGGTGTTGGTTGGTGTAATGAACACGTTGAATTAGGTTTGCAACATCATGGGATGTCTAAACAGTAAAGCAATGGATATCGAAATGATAAAAATATAAAGGTGTGAAATTACTGGAAACGCTGTATCCTTATAAGGAAAGTAACTCTCAAAACATATCACAATAAAAATCATTATGTCCACGACACTTTAAACAATATCATATTATTGAGCTGTACTGAGGTTACCATACATCAACTTTGAAGTAACCTTTAACTCATATCCACAAATACCACCATACGGTATTTAATGATGATCTGCCACTTACCAACACCATTTGATTTCTTAAAAATGTAAGTCATCCACTCAAAACCTTCAAGTACTTAAATGCTAGTTTAACGAATACAAAATAAAAATACATTTTCCGCTTAACTAATTATGTGAGAACTCTTATCTACCTCTCTGTCTGCCTGTCTGTCTCTCTCGATCTGTGTGTGTGTCTCTCTCTGTCTTTGTCTGTCTGTCTGTCTCTCTCTCACACACACACGCACACATACACACATACAAACACACACACATACAAACACACACACATACAAACACACACATACAAACACACACATACACATACACACACACACAAACACACACATACAAAAACACACACACATTCACTTTCACATTTCCTGATGTCTCTTCCTCATTTTTCTTTTCTGGCCACAAATTTTTATTTTTCTCTTTTTGATTTACAAAGCGAAAAGAACGCCTTACCTGAAGCAAAATTCCAACAATAGTTATAGCCATTATAACTGAAAAAAGGAACGTAAAGATTTTGGCTGCCATTAACTGAACATCGTCAGATGCTTTCAAGCAAATAAACGTAAACAAGCTTGCTATTATCATCATCACTACCAGCATTGCGTAAAGATTCATGGTAGTTGGATAGGCATACTGCAGACCTCCCGCAATTACCAAGATAACTGTAGATGGCCTAAAACACAAGTAGTGAAAAGCATCATAATAAAAATATAAAGACATTGCTTGTTGAGTACACTAACTACAAGTCACAATTGGTGATGGTTGTAATAACGACTGAACATCATCTTCATCCTCCTTTCTATCGTCATTAATATCATCACCACCATCATCATTATCATCACCACCATCATCATTATCATCACCACCATCATCATTATCTTCACCACCATCATCATCATTATCATCACCACCATCATCATTATCATCATCACCATCATCATCATTATCATTACGATCGTCACCACTATTATCAACATCATCATTAGTTATCATGCATCTCCATCTGCCATATGTGACACCCAAGACATTGTTTTTCAAATAAGACTGGACCTGTTCTTTAATAACATCTAAATACCTCGTAGTCTTCAATTGCTTCTTCTACACATTCTTTCTTAGCACATTACCCATGTTATATTTTCCTGGATTTAGCGGTGTTCAGCAATTTTCTTTGTAAACTTCTTCCGATGCTGATGTTCCAGTGCCCTCAACCGCTTGTAAAATGACCCTGCTCAAAACATCTTCACTTGTCGCTCTATTCACATATAAAATTCTCTAAGGTTTACTTGATAACATTTCAATACCGACTAAAGAGATTTGCAATATCTATCTGGTTGGTGCCCTGTAGCTTTCACCATATGTACCTCTGTGACAAAAGGTTGACAGTCAATATAATCATGTAAAATATTTGTAGTTTAAGATCCATCAAGACATCTACAAATAAACTATATTTCTTTAACTAATCAGACCATTGCCGTTATTATTTCAACAAATTAGCTACAGTGGAGAAACCGATAATGAAGGCCAACCAAACATTGTTGGTTCTAAAATAAGCAACACATTCTAAAGAAAAATTACAGCCAACAAAACAAGACAGCTAATATTCAATCTTATCACTGTACTAAGCCAGTAAAAACTCTTTGAAATACGCTTTCACTAACCACTGATGTTGTCTGCTGCATCTTTGCTACCATCTCAACTAATCGTTCTCATTCTAAACGTTCGCCCAATATTCTTTCGACCTCACGCAGTTCTTTTTTTTGTACCTCCACCAATAGCACCACCAATAAAACGGAACAATCATTACATCATATTCATGTCTTCTCTCTCTTTGCTCGAATGGAAGTTATTTCACTACTGCTTTCCAAATTGGATATATTCTTTGATATCGGGTCACAAATAGTTCCCTCTTACATATATCTTACACCTCCTTTATATTTTTCCCTCTAAGAAAAAATAATTACCTTAGTTTTTATCATCATGTGCTTTTTCAAATTCAATATGGCGTCCTCCACACAATCTTTCTGGATATCAAATTCCTTTCTCCATTTTTTTTTTTCTAGAGTAAAATCTGTCAACAATATCTCTGGAATGTACTGATTATTCCAGTTTACGACGGCTACAGAGTATCTTAACAATGACATTGCCCAAGTATTAATAGCAGCTATACCATCACTTCAGTATACTTTCCAGATGAGCCACTGTCTCCTCTCGTTGTCCACATATTTTGCAGTGGCAAAATGTTATCTTTGTCTATATTGTGTCTGATGGACCATGTTCTAACACCCTGTTCTTGTGCCGCCAATATTATACCTTCAATAGTTTTCTAGAAATCACCATGTTTCAGTCAATCAAAACTCTGCGTGTATGTAGTTTTCTTAATAAGACAATGTTGAGTTTCTTACTTGCCAAGTTGCTTTTTCTTATCTCTTCCATCGTTGCTTTGTCCTTGCCGACTGAAATTTTTTCTGTCTACCTCCTCTTTGATAATAGGTTCTGCTCTTCGTTTATGTCAATCTCCTTTATCATATCTCTAGACGGCAACTCTATTCCTTCACTATGTTCATGTTTTCCCTTTTTAATTCTTAATATTCCACACTTACTTATTCCAAACTCCATTCTGATGTCCTTGCTAAATAAACACACTGTATTCATCAGAATATCCAGTTGTTTCTCTGATTTACCAAAGAGTTTTAAGTCATCCATAAATAACAGATGACTCAATCGTTGACCAGACCTATGAAATTTGTAGCTGACTGCCACTTAATGGAGAATTAGTGAAAGTGGAATTAAACAAATGACGAAGAGTAAAGCAGATACACTATCGTTTTGGAAAATACCCAGCTTTATTTTAATTCCCCTATGTCTTCTCCTCTTGATGTCAATTCAGTCTCCCATTTCAGCACACTATTTCTTAAAAGATCTTTCATATGATCTCCAACTTGAAATATAACATGACATACATTAATCCATGAGTGTGGGGCCATGTCGTGTGCTTTATGATAGTAAATCCAGCCCAAGGCTAGGCCCAGTGTCCTCCATTTACAATTCTTTATAATAGCTTTGCCAATAACCAACTGGTCTTCCGTGGCTCTCGATTTTTTTTCGACATACTTTTTGCTCTTCGGGGAGTAGTTTGTTTTAATCTAGGTGGAGATATATCTGCTCTGATAGAATGCTAGTAAAAAGTTTTGCTATTAGTGCCAAGCATCCTATTTGCCTATAGTCTGTGTCTGTATTACCTTTTCCTTTGTTTTTAATAATAAGAACGGCTCTGCCCTTGGAGAGCCAAGTTGGCACATTTCCAGATTTGTGGCATTCATTAAGTAATGCTGCCATTCTTGGATGTGTTCACTTAATCTTTTTTATTCAAAATCCCTGCACTCCTTCTGGTTCTGGTAACTTCAAATTACTTAGTTTATTTGCTTGCTTTCTTAGCATATCAGTCGTGACAGAAATACCAGGTTGCTTTTTTAACCTTTTATCAAACTCTTTTTCAACTTTTCCATTCCACTCTGCTTTTGTGTTGTGTTTAATATCTTCCTCCCATATATCTCTCTAGAAATGATTGCTTGCTGTGGCATCCCGTACTTCGTCATTTCCCTACTCTTTTCCTTCTAGCTTTTCAAATAACTTTTTCTGGTTGTTCTGAAAAAGCCTGTTCTGTTGAAATTTTTCATTTCTTTTTCCACATCTTTGAATCTTTTCCTTTTTGGCACTACCCTCTGTTTTAGTTCTTCTATGACAAACTTAAGTCCTTTTTTCTTGATGCCATAACTGTCGTACAATCTACTTTTCGTCCAATTACTTCTGATATTCTAAAGACATTTTAATTTGTTAACGCCTTTCCTTATCTCTCCTGTTTGTTCTGTTAATCTCTTTTTCCACCATGGATCAGTGTTCTTATTCGGCTGTCGTTTCACAATCCCAAGAATTCTCGTAATATTTGCAGCCACTTTAAGGAGTTCATTACATTGTGTAAGATCGCTGACCTCCAAATAGGGAAAAACTTTGTCTTCTTGAGTAGTCACTTCTCTTAATGCTTTTCTATCACAGAAACTTTAATGAATCTCCTGTTGCATTTCTTGTTATTTCCTTCTTCACCAAGCCAATCATTACTCATAGTCTCTTCATTTACCTCCATTTTCATTTTTCTCTCTTCCACCCTTTCATTTTCATAAACCTCACTACAATCAGCAGTAATTTCAGTATTTTGGTCCGTATCATTATTTTTGGAATTCTGATCAATACTAAACTTAACTTCATTTTTAGCGCATCCAGCTCAACTTCTAAAACCAAACCATTAGTTTTTAATAACCGGGCTTGTCCTACCAATTTCTGCTCAGATAGATAAGACAGTTCTTCACTTTTCCAGGTCTCGTGCATTCTCTTTCTGTAATCGCAATCTTATTCAATTCTCTTGTCCAAGTGGTTCTTACTGTTTTACGTGGATCTCTCGTGACGACGACCTGAGAAGCCTCGTGTCTTCCCCTGACGGACGACGGATATTCACATAAAGTTCCATTCCCCCATACGTCGTTATTGGTTAAATTAGGTCGAGCAATCATATTTAAATATATGGATTGATTAATGTCAAACCTTCCTTTCCGGGTATTTTTTTTGTGACACCACCACTAGGGAGGTTGCTAGGGAGGTTGCTAGCCAAGGCTAAAGAGCTTCCTCTACCCATGAGAGAGACTTAATCCCACCAGATCCCGGTAATTTAAGGTCTCGGGGTAGGTTAAGAAGTGCTACACCTTGCCAAAGGGTGACTTGTAGGTAGTTGTGATGAAGGGTAACCTCATACGCCCACGTCGAAACTCCATAACCGCATAAAGTTTTGTGTCAATACCCATGACGGATTATTACACAGGGGAACAATTTTTTGGGACTCTCATGTTTTCTTTAAAAATAATAGTGTTTGTGAACCAAATTTTCGTGCTGAATCCAAAAATGATATCCATTTGTTCCCATCACGTCTAGTTTTTTCTGCCCATCCTACACCTAGTTTTCATCAAAAATTCTGCTTTAGCATTGGGAAAAACTTTCTTCTGGTCATGGGATGTCCTTTCAAACCAATAAAGAGGGCTAAAATGTTATTGTTGCCATTCTTCTTCATCTAATTGATGCTGATATTCCGATTGAATCACAATTGACCTCTGAATTTCTTTGGTTCCTTGTTAATCCTTTCATGGGGCCATTCACATAGTATGCAAGCAGTTTTCCCTACTATCGCTAATTGGCAGAGTATTTACAACAAGGTGACATTTCAGTCAGTCAGTCATTCAGTTGCATTTTTGTGGTTCCCTGTTTCCACTTGAGATCTGAGAAGAGATGGATCGGTTGTGTTAGTGTGACAGCTGTCAACAGAGTTTGTTCTTGAGAGGCTATTTTG